>SJYV01052006.1:107860-127043 GCA_006410875.1 Neotragus pygmaeus | reverse complement strand
GATACTAATTTTAAGTCTCCTTAATCAAAAGACTGAAATCATTAGCTATTTAATGCTAGATCTTGTTTGTATGAATATATTGAGTTCATTTAGAGTGATGGCACACCTTCACTTAATCGTCTGAGGTTTATTGGGAAGCCACACACCCTCTAAATTCCCCTCCGTAGGCAGAGTGGGTGCAGCTGCTGAGTTCTTGACAGTAGCTGAAGTGGTCTGAAGAGCTTAATCTGGTGTCCTGAAAATGTACTAACCTTTCACAGCCCCAAATCCAGCTCCACCCCTCACTTTGAGGGAAATCACTTAGGCCAGGTTGGCTGGGTGTTTTGATGAGCTGTGAGACTACAACTGAATATTATTTCAGGAATGGAGGGGGAATGAGCCTGGGTTAGGAAGTGACAGCAATGTATCATTCATTCATTCGGTAAATCTTTCACGCATTTAATAAATATTTGAGAGCCTACCATGTACCAACACTATTCTCAACACTGGACAATAGCAATAAATGAAACAGATTAAATCCTTGACATCATGGAGATTAGATTCCAGAGAGGGATATAGCATTAAATTAAAAAATATATAATAAAATATAAGGAAAAACCCCAAGACAAAAAAATACAGTGTTTTGCTTTAGGTACGTGCAGTAGAGGAAAGAACATTCCAGGCAGAGAGTTCAGCAAGGGCAGAGACCCCAAAGCAAGAGAGGGCCTGGTGTGCTGAAATGGCTGAAAGAGGCCAGAGGAGCAGGAACAGGGCTCTGAGGGGGTGGTGGCAGGAGGTGAGGTTGCAGAGGTAGCAGGGGTCAGGCAAGGAGAGCTGGGGGGCCTGGTAAGGAGTTAGAGAAACCATGAGAAGGATGGTCAGTAGTGGAAGTGAGAGAACAGCCTGAGCGTTAATGCAGGGTCCAGGCAGGAGATGCTGGAGGCAAGACCACGGTGGTGGCGACAGAGGTGGTATGTAATGGTCAAATTAGGCTATATTTGAAAGACTTTAAAGACAGAGTTCCTGGGGTTTGCCAGGGACCGATTATATAAAGCATGTGTAAAAGACAGAGTGGCCAAATCCAGGGTCTCGTTTCCCTCCCCCCACCCCATTTTTTCCTGAGGATGGATTTAAACAGAAGCCAGATAGACGTCAACTGTCTTAACCTCTTGTATTCCTAACACCACCCCAGTGCTGAACAGCTGTTGTTTATGCTGCTGTAAACAGTGATGATTTCTGATTTCAGGTAGCAGGACCTCAGCATAGTGGCTTCCTTCATTGTTCTATGTGTGACTGATGGCAGTCTGTGAGTCAGGTTTGGATGATCTGCAAGATGTATCCTGAGCATCGAGGGTTTTTCCCTTTGTGGCCTCTGTTTTCCCCCAGTCTTCTTTCTGCTCTTTTATCTAGAATGAAGCCTTTCATTTTTGTCAGCTGAAGTAAGCCCCCTTTAAATGTTCCTACCCATAACCCAAGAAATAACATTTTTATATCACCTCTGAAAAAGTGCAGTGAAACCTCAGTGTGGCATTTGTCATTATTTTGGGCTTCCCAGGTGGTGCTAGTGGTAAAGAATCCACCTGCCAATGCAGGAGGTGCAGGTTCCATTCCTGGGTGGGGATGATTCCCTGGAGAAAGAAATGGCAACCCACTCCAGTATTCTTGCCTGGAGAATCCCATGGACAGAGGAGCCTGGCTGGCTACAGTCCATGGAGTCACAAAGAGCTGGACATGACTGAAGCGACTTAGCACACATGCACGCACAAGGCAGTTTGGGAAATCTTGTTCAGGGCTGATTTTACCACTTCTGGCTCTGTGCCTGTAATTCAGAAATCAGCCACCAAGTGGTGTCTGCAAAAGTCTAGTGGGTTAGGTCTCTCTGGGTACACGTACAGAGCTGGTAGGAATGGAGAGGAAAATCCAGCTCATTTTTTTTCAAAGAGCTCCCAGTTTACAGAAATGAACCTTATTTAAAACTATACCCCATAACTTGGAAAAAATAATAGTGTAGTAATTCATAATGAAAAAGCCTGTCTTTTTAAATTGGGGTATAGTTGCTTTACAATATTTTATTAGTTCCTGCTGAACAACAAAATGAATCAGCTGTATGTAAATATATATATCCCCTTCCTCTTAGACTTTCCTCCAAACCTTGCCCTTCATCCTACCCTTCTAAGTCAAATGGAGCATCAAGGTAAGCTCCCAGTGTTATGCAGCAGATTCCCACTAACTATGTTACTCATAAAAGTGAAGTCACTCAGTTGTGTCCAACCCTCTGTGACCCCATGGACTGTAGCCTACCAGGCTCCTCTGTCCGTGGGATTATCCAGGCAAGAGTACTGGAGAGGGTTGCCATTCCTTTCTCCAGGGGATCTTCCTGACCCAGGGATCGAACCCGGGTCTCCCGCGTTGCAGGCAGGTTCTTTACCATCTGAGCCACCAGGGAAACCACTCTCAGGACATGTTACACATAGTAGGCTATATATGTCAATCCTAATCTCCCAGTTTGCCCTACGCTCTGCATCCCCCTGGCCCATGTCCACATGTCCACTTTCTGCATCTGCCTGCTGCCTTCTCTGTGGCTCACTGCTTATTTTAGGTCCCCTCATCATGTCTTTCCCCATTCTCACCTCCATCCATCCTTCCTCAGTCACTCAGTTGTGTCCAGCTCTTTGTGACCCCATGGACCATAGCCTGCCAGGCTCCTCTGTCCTTGAGATTCTCCAGGCAAGAATACTGGAGTGTGTTGCCATTTCCTCCTCCAGGGGATCTTCCTGACCCACAGATCAAACACGCGTCTGCTGTGTCTTGTGCATTGGCAGCTTTATTCTTCCCTGCTGAGCCGCCTGGGACTCCCATATCACCAGCCTCCTAACTGCGTTTCCTGCCCCTCACCAACACTATCCAATCTTTTATTTTTTTATCCCCCAAATGATCATTCTAAATCACAAGTTTGGTCTAATCTCTCTCTCCATCCACACTTTGCTCCCCCATTGTCTACAGAATAAATCCTGGACTTCCAGCCCTTCATAATTTGGCCCGATTGATCTTCTCATCCACATCTCCCCCTATCCCATCTTTTCAACCCTATGTTTTGCTGGCATTGGGCCCACTCAGGTTCCCTTAGTGAGAATGCACATTCAAGCCTTTGCTTTTTTCATTCTCTTCCTTCTGCCTGAAATGGTCTTTTCCCCTGGAGACTTCTGGCTGACCCTTCAAGTTTCGCCTCAGAACACTGCATCTGTGAGCTCTTACACAGCTTCCTTGTGACAGGCTCTTCCAGTGCTTCAGGAGCAGCTTTTACAGCCTCCTGCACCTCTGTTCTAGCGCGGAGGTTAATCACCAAAGCTACTCTTGGTTAGGGGCTTGCTATGTGCCAGGGACTCCTTAAGATCCTTTGTCTCAACAATAACGTGAATATATGTCTAAAGCAAGACAGCTTGAGGATCAAGATGTGTTTATTTTCTGTAACATTTCAGGGTTTAGTAATATACCAGAGGCACAGCAGATGCTTATAAATTTCCCATTGATTAAAGACCCAAAGATTTTGGTTTTAACCTTGTTCATTCTCAGGCACCACCTGGTGATTATAAGAATTCCTGTAAGATTTTGTAAGAGTTCCCATAAGAATTCTGACAAGACTAAAATATGCCCCTTTTCACTGGGATGAGGTTTGAGGAATGCCTCACTTTATAAACTGTGGTCTATAAACCACAGAGGGAAAACCCGCTTACCTTTCTCTCTTATTAAGAGCATTTCCAGCTTTCTGGCAATCATTGTTAGATTTAACATGTTTTGGATAATAAGATGAAAAGTAATCAACTTATCCAATGTGTTGTGAGGTTCGAGTCACATGTGTGCTAAATAAATAACTCAGTTATTGTCTCCCCTTCCCCTTCTCCCTTGTGCAATTTAAAATATTTTAGTACAAAAATAGAGAGAAAGTGAAAAATTTCCCCTTTACTCTGAAAAGTTTCAAGGGTTACTATACAGTTGGATTGTAAGAATATCATAAATACAGGGAATTCTGTAGATTCAGTTTTCTTCTCATGCATCTTATAAAAGGAGATTTATAGGTGGTTAGGCAATCTAGGAAGTTCAGAACCTATCTTATCCCAACCTCCAGGCCCCTTGGAACCTGAAGGAGAAGACGATGAGGACAAGCAAAGTGCTGGTTGGGTCCTGCCCTGGTGTTGAGCTTGGCCAGCCTGTGGCCTCAGTGCCTCTCTCACTGGAAGTGTGTTGGCCTAAAGTCCTGTTCCACAGCAGAGGGGGAGGCTTCCTAGGCTCCTTTTTTCCCCCCACACTGAAATCTAGGGTCTCTGAGACTTACCCTTATGGGGCAGGAAGAGCGAGCTCAAGGAAAAGTATTTCAAGGAGGAGAAGGAGCTGAATGCTGCAGGAAGTGTTCTAAGCAAGAGTTCCCCATTCGCCTGAAGAAGCCTGTTGAATCAGCCCACACCCTAGGAATTCCAGAGGGTATGCCAGGGTGGAAGGAGCTAATGGCAACAAAAAAGGAAGCAAAAGCTGCCATCTGAAAACAAGCCAAAAATATTTTTTGTGTATATCTTCCTATTAGACTTTTTCATAAACGTGGTGTTGTCCCTGAGCTCACTTTTCTATATGTGGAGAAGTGACTCATATCATCTAATCAATTCTAACCAAAGTTAGTGTTATATTCATGATGGACTGTGTAGTCTTTGGACTAAATCTGCTTCATAGGAATCAAATGATTATATGGAAACAGCCAAATGTTACTTCAGTTATTGAAGCAGTGAACATGTGTTAAACTTGTTTTTACTGCAGCTACCCACACCTGGCTCATCATTGGAAACATCTGGGGAGCTTTCTGGTGAGCCCTTAACAATCTATGTTGTTCAAAGTTCCCAGGTCTTTCTGATGGTTGGCCAAGATTGAGAATTGCACTGTGCCATGCCATGCCCCCTCTTCAAATAGGTATTTGTTTATGCTCATAATTTAGGTGATTTTCTCTATGTTCTTTTCTTAAATTGCAACTCTCCTCATGTTTCTTATCTTTCATGAGACCTCTGAATATATGATTAAGCAAAGTACTCTTCAATATCTGAATACTTACAGAATCTGTTTCTCCCTTTATACACTTAGTCATCTTTTGAGGTCTGTTAATCTGGTTCCCCAGACCTGGGGGCCATAAAATATATAGCTCTTTAAGATCTCCAAGAGATTAATGGCTACACAAACAGGTGCTCAAAGTACATTTGCTATTAAAAAAATAAACAATTCTAAACCTGAATTGACTAATACTACATACTGCAATTTTGAGCCTACTTTAGAAAGTTATCTTTTGCTAGAGAGAACATGAAATTATAGTGAAATTGGTGGTTTAATTGTCCATATTTGGATTCTGTTACAATAAAAACTTTCCCAGCCTAAGTGATAACACTGAAAGGGATTGTAGACAGACTTCTCTATGCAGATGTCAAAGGCAAGCCAATCTCTGGAACAGCTAAGTGAATTCAAGGGTTGAATGAGAAGGTCCATATTAAGGCTCTTACATGAAGTAGCACAGCCCTCCCTGTGCATGGCTCCACTGTGCAAGAGTGGATTGTTAGTTAGATAATACCAGTACCACAAAAATATCATTCAAGTTCCATTACCATGTTATACTGACTGTAATTGCATAATATAGATTTGCTCCTAACTCTTCAGTCAACAAATAACTATGTAAATAACACACACATGATCATGCAGGCCACTTATTTCAAAGTCTGCCAGGGATTGGTCCATACACATCCTTTTTTAGTTCCTACCGTCAGCAAAGGGTCTTCTTGTCTACCAGTGATAAACCAACAAGACATTTTATAAAAGTGAGTAATCAAAAAAGAAATTGTCCAACAAAGAATAAATGTGCAAAGATGAAATGAAAAGTGACAACCCTGGAAGTGAAATTTCAGTCAAACATAAGTGGAGTCATAGAAGTACTGCTAACTATGGAAATGCTGATAGGGCTGCTGTTTGAAAGATTCTAAAAATGTAGCTGGAGAAACTTAGGGAAGGTGAAATTATGTGTCTAAATTAAAGAAAGTGACAAAAGGGATATGGAGGTACCCCAGAGGAAGTAGGGGTATCTGGCAAAGAATTTCTTAATAGAGAAACTCTCAGAGATAGTTAATGACATTTGCAAGTACAAAGGATATAATATTGGAAGTAGACCCTAACACAGAAAGGAGTGTCGCAGTTTGTCAACATATCAACACTGCTTGCTCTAGATCATAATTTATGTGATGAAAAGGAGAAGGCAAACACGATTTAAACTGTTCTTGGCAGGTTTTTTAATGAACAAATAAAACATGTTTATGTTCAATGTTCCTAATGTTCTAAATTACAATGTACTAAATAAACACTAGTTTTACCATTTCTTTCCATTTCCCTGTTCATTTATAATCAACAGTAGGAGAATTTTTTACATTTTGACAAAATTTTTAATGGTCACAAAACAACTGTAATTTTTCCCATTGATTATTAAAATTGCTTTGCAGTTTCAGCTTACAGGATCATTTTTACAGTTGTACACTGCCATGCAAAGTGGGGACTGCTTGTATTATTTCAAAGTAAACTCTTATAAGTTAAAAATGTTTATCATAATGTCTAGAGTGAACACTTAAAAATAAAAATACATAAATAAAAGCTTATAGAAAGAAATAGCTAAAAGATTTATAGAGGAGTTAAAAAAGATTACTTAAAACTATTTAACACAAAAGAAGGTAGGAAATTAAAAATAGAAAAATGAAAACATCTTTTTAGATGGCAGCAAGTTAATAAACTTATGGTCATTTAGTATGATAAGCTCTAGGTTCAGCCATGTTGCTGCAAATGGCATTGTTTCATTCTTTTTAATGGTTGAGTAATATTCCATGGCACATGTGCATGCAAGTGTGTGTGTGTGTTCAGTTGCTTAGTTGTGTCTGACTCCTTGACCCTATGGACGACAGTCCATCAGGCTCCTCTGTCCATGGATTTTCCAGTTAAGATCACTATAGTGGGTTGCCATTACCTCCTCCAGGGTATCTTCCTGCCCTAGAGATCGAACCTGCTTTTCCTGCGGCTCCTCCATTGGCAGGCTGGTTCTTTACCACTTAGCCATCTGAGAACTTTGTATATATATATATATATATATATTTTTTATCTCCTCAGGTTAATGGACATGTAGGTTATTTCCATGTCTTCACTGTTGTGAATAGTGCTGCTCTGAAATAAGAGTGTGTATCAGTTCAGTTCAGTTCAATTCAGTTCAGACACTCAGATGTGTCAGACACTTTGCAGCTCCTGGGATTGCAGCATGCTAGGCCTCCCTGTCCATTGCTTACTCCTGGACTTTACTCAGACTCATGTCCATTGAGTTGGTGATTCCATCCAACCATCTCATCCGAAAGAGAAAGTCAAATACCATATAACATCACTTATATGCAAAACCTAAAATATGACACAAAAAACATATCTATGAAACAAAACTGACTCACAGATGCATACATCAGACTTGTGGTTGCTAAAGGGGAGAAGGGTAGAGGAGGGAAAGATTGGGAGTTTGGGAATAGCAAATACAAACTACTGTATAGCACAAGGAACTATATTCAATAGCTTGTGATAAACCATAATGGAAAAGAATATGAAAAAGAATACATATGCATAATTGAGTTTCTCTGTTGTACAGCAGAAATTAACACAATATTGTTAATGTAAATACTTTAATAAAATTTTTTAAGAAAAGAATGGAAAAAAAAATAAACTTATGGTCAACTGCACCAGTGATAACATTAAATGTACATGAGCTAAACACTTTAATTAAAATTCAGAGATTGTCAGAATGGATAAAAATCATTTCAACTATATGTTGATTACAGGAGACACAGTTTAATATAAGGAAACCAATAGATTAAACTAAAATCAAAGGAAAAGTCATTTCCTACAAACAGAAGTGTAAGAAAGGTGGTACAGATTTTTAATATCGAATAAAGTAGACACCAAGCAAATAGATTATCAGAGATAAAAAGGAACACTTGATACAAAGATTAATTCATTAAGAATATAAAACAATCATAAATGTGTACATATTCAATAATTTCAAAATACATGAAATGAAAAAGAGAAATGGAAATATCAGCGATTATCATTAAAGATTTTCTTTTCTCAGTAACTGATAGAATACTTGTTAAATTTGGGACAGATAAAGATGGGAACAACGTGACCTAACACTGTCAGAATATTACATGCAACATCTGCGGAAGGTGTGTTCATTCCAGTGCATGTAGGACTTCCACCAAAATAGACTATTTGCTAGGACATCACGTTTCAAGATGGAAATATTACTTGCTATGTTCTCCAACCATGATTAGAGAAAAATAGCAGTTACTTAATACATTCATAATACATAATAAGACAATGTGCTCAGTTGCTTCAGTCGTATTTGAATTTTTGTGACCCCATGGCCCATAGCCTGCCAAGCTTCTCTGTCCATGGCATTTTCCCAACAAGAATGCTGGGAGTGGGGTGCTATTTCCTACTCCAGTAATCCTGACCCAGGATTGAACCAGCATTTCCGGTATCTCCTGCATTGCAGGAATGTTATTTAACACTGAGCCACCAGGGAAGCCCTAGCTGAAAATTTTTTATTTTTATAAGCTTATTTTGTATTTGGGTCCAGTGTGATTTTTCTCTTCATATATATTATTTAGGGCTGTTGTAAATAGGCCTACACCATTGGTTTATTTTTGAACATTGTAAAATGGCAGCATGTGTCTCATAGGAGCTGTGATATTTGAAGTAATTCAAAGAGCACCTGGCTGTGGCTTAGGTGACAGATCATGAAAGGAGTTACCTATTAGAGGACCAATTAGGCCAAGTGCTTTGGCTTCCTTTACCCAGATGGCACATAAAGAATCCTTAAGGTTTCTCCATTTAAAAAAATCCACTCTACTAGTCAGTCTTTTATTTGCGTGTTTAGATAATTTATTTAGCTAATGTTAGGCCTTAAGTCTTCCCTTTGTTTTTCATTTTTGTCTGTTCTTCCTAATTTCAGCTTCTCTATTTTTTTTCTTTCTGCTTCCCTGTGGGTTATTTTAACAATTTTTAGACTTCCAATTTTATTTATCATTTTTACTTATTAATCATAGTATTTTATGTAACTTTCAAGTCAATTGCTTAAGGTACTATTATATAGAGAGCATATATAATACTTAAGCAATAATTAATATATAATTAATATATATATTATATGATATTATATATATCATATGTATGCTACATAGTCTACTAGTGTTAACAAGTTACCAGTTAGAATGAAGTATAGAAATCGTCTCTCACTTTATATCCTTTTTTCCTCTTTCATTTATAATATTAATATAACTATCTTAACCATTTTAAACGTTCCTTTATATATATTGAGAACCAAATAGTGTAATTTTGCTTCAAGTGTCAAATACAACTTTAAAAACGCAAGAGGAAAAGTGAGCCTTCTTTACTGATATTTTTGCTCTTTTCATTGTTCTTTCTCTCTTCCTGACATTCTAAGATCCCCTCTTTTATCATTTATTCCTGTTGAGAAAAAGGAGGCATGGCTTGTTGACCGGTGGGGTTGGAAGTCTAGGTTTCCAATTGGCCTCTAATGACACTAGATGTGGGGGTGACTCCTACTGACAGTGCCCCTTTTACCCTGTCATTAGACTAGTCTCAAGGTCCCTAGCCTGTTTGCCTTTTGTCCTTCACCTTTCAGAGTCTTCTTGTGTTTCTTTTGTAACAAAGTGTCCCAGACTTTCAGCTGTACTTGATAGAAAAAAAAGAGCAAAGTATGTCTATTGTATATTTGCAGATGTGGAAATCTTGGAAAATATTTCTAGTGAAATGGCAAAATGTGATTTATCACAATTTGTGAGATGCAGATAAAGTAATATTTAGCAAGAAATATATAAATCTAAAAAGTTGTATTAGAAAATAAAAATGATCTATAATTGGTGATCTAAACTTCCACCTTGCTGCTACTGCTAAGTCACTTCAGTCGTGTCCGACCCTGTGCGACCCCATAGACGGCAGCCCACTAGGCTCCTCTGTCCCTGGGATTCTCCAGGCAAGAACACTGGAGTGGGCTGCCATTTCCTTCTCCAATGCATGAAAGTGAAAAGTGAAAGTGAAGTCGCTCATTCATGCCCGACTCTTAGTGACCCCATGGACTGCAACCTACCAGGCTTGTCCGTTTGTGAGATTTTCCAAGCAAGAGTACTGAAGTGGGTTGCCATTGCCTTCTCCACTTTAGAAAGCTAGAAAAAGAAGGCCAAATTAAACTCAGAGTAACTAGAGGAAATGACAACTCATTCCAGTATTTTTACCTGTAAAAAGTCCCATGGATAGAGGAGCCTGGTGGGCTACAGTCCATGGGGTCTCAGAGTCCGACATGACAGAGCAACTAAGGATGTATTCAGCTAGAACAGGGAGTGACAAAGAGCACACTAGATGAATTAGAGAACAGAAGAATAAAAAACTTATTGAAATCAGCAGCTCTTTCTATGACACTATCAAAAAAATTGATGAAACTTTAGCAAGACTGATCAAGGAAACAGAAAAGATGTAAATTGCTAATACATTCAATTTTGATAACATTTGCTTTGAAATGCAAATTCTTTCCAATGCAATTGGTGAACTATGGAACACTGAGTGTGACACACTTTTGCATATACTTGTGTGTGATTCTGTGCACAAGAAACAGGTGAATGTTGAATTCAGTTGAACCAAGTCACCTAGAAATACACAAAATGCACACCTGTGCACATCTCAGACATATACCAGCTACCTTATTTCACCACATGTGTGATGAACCACAGCTGTCTACATCTGGTATTGGATCTTCCTGTTCAATTTTAGGTAACTCTACCTCCATAACTTTATAACTCATGAGCTATAAATTTTCTGATTGCCCACTTCCACAAGCAAGCTTCAGATAGTTTATTGTCATATTTGTTGTAGTATTTATTTATTTCTTAACCATTTTACATATATAAAATTGCTACCATTTTTTAATAGGTTTCTATTTTTTCTGTCATGTGTCACCAACAAAGTTTTTGAATGTTGTGTCCATATTTCCATTTCCTCCATAAGCCTTGTGGTTTTTACTGTGTAATTTTGCTTAACATGGAGATTTTTAAGGATATATGTATAAGCATGGGGTCACGGAGAGTGGGACACAACTGGGCGGCTTCCCTTTTGCTTTTCACTTTCATGCATTGGAGAGGGAAATGGCAGCCCACTCCAGTGTTCTTGCCTGGAGAATGCCAGGGACGGGGAAGCCTGGTGGGCTGCCGTCTATGGGGTTGCACAGAGTCGGACACTACTGAAGTGACTTAGCAGCAGCAGCATTACAGCAAAACTGTTAATTTACCCAGTGCTGAAATTTACTCTCCCTAGGACGTGAGTTTGAGTGAACTCCGGGAGTTGGTGATGGACAGGGAGGCCTGGCGTGCTGCGATTCATGGGGTCACAAAGAGTCGGACATGACTGAACGACTGAACTGAACAGTACAATTAGACGTTATGTTCTTCCTGATATGTTGCAATATGAGCTATACAGCATCACCTGTGAAAATTTCTTACCCCAAATCTTAAGCCTGAAGCTAATCAAGTCTTTAGATCTGGCTTCCACTATTAAAAGAAAAAAAAAAGAAAAAGAAAAAACCACAAAGGCTAGAGAAATAATTTAAATGACACCATGAGGAAACTATTATATAAATACAAAATGTTACAGCCAACCAGATAGTTGGCCTGGTCTGGTTATATACTATTTTGAAGAAATCAACCATGAAATACATTTCTGGTACCACTGGGACCATTTACTGGAGACAGGGTATTACATGAGATTATGGAGTTATTGTTACTTTAAAAAAATAACAATGTTATTCCTTTAAGCTGTAAAATGTTCTTATTTGGGGACTATAAAAACTTATATATTTAGAAGTGAAATATCTTGAAGTGTGTGATTCCTCTAAAATACTTCAGCCTTTTGCATATGTTTGCATGTATATATATATATATATACATGCACACGTATATGTATAATGGAAACATCCAAGTATAAGAGAACAAATACAGTAAAGATACAAATACAGTACAAGATATTTACAAATACAGTAAAGATATTATAGATGTTTATTGTACTAATCTTTTCACTTTTTGTATGTTTGACATTTTTCCTACTTTATTTTTATAATTGTACAAAGTTGGCATCTAAGAGGAATTAAAATATGTTTTGCCTGCTTTTTTTCACAGAAATTCCATGACTCCAGGGACCCCTCTAGATCTCAGAGCCAGTTTATCCTCCTGTCCCAACTGGACACAGTCCGAGCTCAGTGCTCTTATACCTCCTGTTATAAACACGCTCGGCTCAGGAGGCCTTTGCCCATCTTCGGGATTCCTTGCATTCCTCCAGGATATAAGGCCCCCATTGTATTTCTTTGTCTGGCCCCACAAGGGAAATTTAGCATAACTTTCTCTCTCTTACTTGGATTATTTTTGCTTTGGGAAAAGGATCAATCACATCAGAACAAACTCTGAAAAAGTAAATGGAGTCGTGCTTGGTGTTCACTAGTAGGAGAGACTGTGTTCTGGAAATTTGGGACTTTGGGGAAAAGCCTTCTATGCCTTTAGCAAAGACTTTAGCACAGATGTGGAAAAGGAAATGGCAACCCACTCCAGTATTCTTGCCTGGAAAACCCCATGGACAGAGGAGCCTGGAAGACTACAGTCCATGGGGTCGCAAAGAGTTGGACACGACTGAGCGACTTCACTTTAGCACAGATGGGCAACCCAAGCGGGAGGACAGAGCCTGGGGAATGAGTGTCCAGTGTGTGTGCCTGAGTCCTGCTTTTATGCAAGACCTGGCACAGTGAGACTCTCTCTTACCAACTCCTTGTTGACTCAGAGCTGCTGAATCTGAGCCAGGCCCGAAGGAAATAGATACCTGAATACAATAGACACAGGGACAGCTTATGTGCATGCTGTTACAGTGATTACAGAGAAACCTTGGAGATGAAGGGCGGGGGTCCAGGCATCCAGGAGAAGAGTTAGGGTATTTAGGAGAGATTATAGGATTTTTTTGGTGGTTTTTTTTTTTCTCATGTAATTTTTCACTTGAAAAGGTGATTAACTGTTGTACATCCAGAAATAGTTTAAGCTAAACATAGCATAGCTGGCAATGGTTGATATAAAATAGAACTTGGGTGTAGCAATGCTACCTCTTAGCTGTAATCTTCTTGAGTAAAGCAATGTCAATGCTATCAACTCAAACCTAGGTCAACCTTGAGAATCAAGTGTAAAATCTTAACTTCTTAATTCAGGCTGCTGCTGCTAAGTCACTTCAGTCGTGTCCAACTCTCAGCNAGAAATAATTTAAATGACACCATGAGGAAACTATTATATAAATACAAAATGTTACAGCCAACCAGATAGTTGGCCTGGTCTGGTTATATACTATTTTGAAGAAATCAACCATGAAATACATTTCTGGTACCACTGGGACCATTTACTGGAGACAGGGTATTACATGAGATTATGGAGTTATTGTTACTTTAAAAAAATAACAATGTTATTCCTTTAAGCTGTAAAATGTTCTTATTTGGGGACTATAAAAACTTATATATTTAGAAGTGAAATATCTTGAAGTGTGTGATTCCTCTAAAATACTTCAGCCTTTTGCATATGTTTGCATGTATATATATATATATATACATGCACACGTATATGTATAATGGAAACATCCAAGTATAAGAGAACAAATACAGTAAAGATACAAATACAGTACAAGATATTTACAAATACAGTAAAGATATTATAGATGTTTATTGTACTAATCTTTTCACTTTTTGTATGTTTGACATTTTTCCTACTTTATTTTTATAATTGTACAAAGTTGGCATCTAAGAGGAATTAAAATATGTTTTGCCTGCTTTTTTTCACAGAAATTCCATGACTCCAGGGACCCCTCTAGATCTCAGAGCCAGTTTATCCTCCTGTCCCAACTGGACACAGTCCGAGCTCAGTGCTCTTATACCTCCTGTTATAAACACGCTCGGCTCAGGAGGCCTTTGCCCATCTTCGGGATTCCTTGCATTCCTCCAGGATATAAGGCCCCCATTGTATTTCTTTGTCTGGCCCCACAAGGGAAATTTAGCATAACTTTCTCTCTCTTACTTGGATTATTTTTGCTTTGGGAAAAGGATCAATCACATCAGAACAAACTCTGAAAAAGTAAATGGAGTCGTGCTTGGTGTTCACTAGTAGGAGAGACTGTGTTCTGGAAATTTGGGACTTTGGGGAAAAGCCTTCTATGCCTTTAGCAAAGACTTTAGCACAGATGTGGAAAAGGAAATGGCAACCCACTCCAGTATTCTTGCCTGGAAAACCCCATGGACAGAGGAGCCTGGAAGACTACAGTCCATGGGGTCGCAAAGAGTTGGACACGACTGAGCGACTTCACTTTAGCACAGATGGGCAACCCAAGCGGGAGGACAGAGCCTGGGGAATGAGTGTCCAGTGTGTGTGCCTGAGTCCTGCTTTTATGCAAGACCTGGCACAGTGAGACTCTCTCTTACCAACTCCTTGTTGACTCAGAGCTGCTGAATCTGAGCCAGGCCCGAAGGAAATAGATACCTGAATACAATAGACACAGGGACAGCTTATGTGCATGCTGTTACAGTGATTACAGAGAAACCTTGGAGATGAAGGGCGGGGGTCCAGGCATCCAGGAGAAGAGTTAGGGTATTTAGGAGAGATTATAGGATTTTTTTGGTGGGTTTTTTTTTTCTCATGTAATTTTTCACTTGAAAAGGTGATTAACTGTTGTACATCCAGAAATAGTTTAAGCTAAACATAGCATAGCTGGCAATGGTTGATATAAAATAGAACTTGGGTGTAGCAATGCTACCTCTTAGCTGTAATCTTCTTGAGTAAAGCAATGTCAATGCTATCAACTCAAACCTAGGTCAACCTTGAGAATCAAGTGTAAAATCTTAACTTCTTAATTCAGGCTGCTGCTGCTAAGTCACTTCAGTCGTGTCCAACTCTCAGCGACCCCATGGACTGCAGCCTACCAGTCTCCTCCATCCGTGGGATTTTCCAGGCAAGAGTACTGGAGTGGGGTGCCATTGCCTTCTCCCCTTAATTCAGGAGGAAAAGTTTATTCTTATGGGTATGAAAACTATCAGATTGAGAAGGACCTTTTCTTTAATAGTTATCATCTTTTTTAGAAGTGGAGAAGGCCACTGTTAAGAAGGTTTAGTTCATATTTCCAGTTTTATGGGTGAGGACTATAGACATAATTCACCCAGGCTCACCTACAGCTATTAGTAATAAAGGCAAGACTCCACGTTCTATGCTTTTCTCAATATAGCATGTAGTTTCTTTGAATTTGGGATTCTTTCCTTCATTGATTTATGATTAAATATGAACTCAAATAGTATATGGTTAAAACTCAGAGGAGATTGTGCATTGGCTGTATTGAAAACTTGTAAAACTTTGGTTAGGTGCCCAGAGGTGGGGCACAGACTGTAGAAGAAAGATAGTACGGACACAATCAGCAATATAACGTGTCTCTAGTTAGAGATGGGTATTGTCCTTCAGGTGATCTAATCTTGGGATGCTCAGAGATGATTCCAGGTACCTATCTGAAGAGCTCCCTTGATGTTGAGCATGTAGGTTCCTGTGTAAGGGGGAGAACCTGAACATTGTGTAATTTGATATTAGAGAACAGGAAAGGTGGCTCTGGACCCAAACTAGGTGTGTGTGGAGAAAGATCTCCCTGGCCCCAGCCTTACTTGAGTCTCCTCTGCATGATACTCCATGCAACACCTTTTCTTCTTTTATAGAAACTCCCTTAAAAATTCTATTCTTTAATATTCTATTCATTCATTCTTTGAAAAAAAATTTGGGGGGAAATAATTTCAGACATGTAGAAAGATTCCATGAATTTTGCAAAGGATTCCTATATTGCAAATATATATATATATTGCAAAGAATCCCTATATACCCTTCACTCAGATTCTCAACATGTTAATGTTTTATCAGTTTGATTTATCATTTTCTTTCAGAATCTTTTGAAAGTACAAAGGCCTCTTTATGCCTAATTCTTCAAGGTGTATGAAAGAAGGATATGCTTTTACATAACTATAGTACACTCATCAAAACCAGGAAATTAACATTCACATAGCTGTTATCTAATCTACATTCACAATCCATCAATTGTCACACTAATGTGCTTTATAGCAAAAGAAAAATGTATTTGTCTGGTATAGGATCCAGTTTAGGGTCACATGATGCATTTAGGTAGCACATCTCTATAATATCCTTCAAGTTCCTCAGCCTTTTCATGACCTAGACATGTTTGAAGATGACTGGACAGCTGATCTGTAGAATGTTTTTAATTTTTGGTTTATCTCACGTTTCCTATGATTAGATTCAGTTTATACATTTTTGGAAGGCATATCACAGAAATAATATGTTTTTCTTAATACATTATCTCAAAGGCAAATGATACATATTGCCCATTATAGGTTACAACTGAGTAGTTGGAGAAAGTGGTGTCTGTGAGATTTGTATACTGTAAAGTAACTTTTTTTTTTCCATTTGTTATAAGTGTCTTGTGAGAGATACTTCTAGACTACATAAAAATCATGTTTCTTGTCAAACTTTCTCTCACTCGTTTTTGTATCATGATGATTCTTGGTTGTGCCCAAGGCTAATTATTTTCTAATTTCACTTTTCTTTCCATATTCATTTCCATCATTTCTTCTATGTTTATTAGGTGCCATTGTAATGTAAGGAAGAGATTTTTATTCTTTCTCATTATTTATTTATGTATTTGCATAAGTACAGGTACATGGATTCTTATTTCATTCCATGGGTTATAATCTGTACTATCAGTATCTATTTTGAGGCTCAGATTGTCCCAGATTGAGTCCCTTTAAGCTGACTCCTTATCTTTTTGACTTGTCCCCATATTCTTGTAGGACATCTCTACTTTCAGGTATAGCAAGACGTTCCATGTTTATCTTGTACTTTCTGGGCCCCACCCCTAAAATCAACTATTTTTCAAAGAGCCCTGATCCCTTTCAGTGGAGAATGGTATTTGGAATTTCAGATCTGGTGCTTAGTTTGCTTATTTGTACCAGGATATCCCAAATGACAATTTTACAAGCACTGTTTTCATCATTTCACTTCTATGAAACTTGCTGGGCCTTTCTACTAGAAGACTCGTGGTTCACTTTTCTACTTCCACATCAGTTCTTGTGCTGCCTTCTGCCTTCCAGGAAGAAGATTCTACCTGCCTGTTGTCATCTCCTTAGTAACATCTCTTCTGGTGGCTATAAATTAGGAATGCAAGCCCCTCATAATTTATCTATCCAACCAACTTCTATAACAACCATGAACCCCAAACTAGGAAATTTCAATACATAACCTTGCAAGCTTAAATATACTTATGGATAGAATGGATCAAGACCTTTGAGATCAGGAAAGTTCTGTAAGTTCTGTTCATTAATAAGTGCCAAGACCTTCCTCATCTTCTTCAGCATCTTCACACAGATGTGAAGAAACACAATTGGCAAGTGTGGGTAGAGTTCAACCTTTCTGAAGATTGTTTGTGAGTCTGTAGCCCATTCCCTGGTCTATATGTCTGAGAAGGTTCAGGGAGTTTCTTTGCCTCTTATGCCTCTTTAACTCTTGGAACTAAACTCCATAAATCCTTTTCTCTTTTTCATCTTGGGTGTCTCAAAACTGAATTAGTCAAAGCATTTACTCTCCATATGAATTCCCAAAAAAGAAGACCAAATACAACAAATGATGGTGGACAGGAAAAGTAAAAAATGTAATGTATACATTTCATTTTCTCAGTCCTGAAAGTTTTCCCTGGTCAAATCTGGCATTTTTGTTGTGTCTTAAAGTTGTGATTTGTTATCATTTCATTTGAAAGCACATGTCTTTGTTTAGACACGTGTGTTAGTTGATGCCAGTAGTATATCCTGAAATGTCTTCCCAGAGTGACAGTAGTTTTCATTAATCTCAGAAACCATGACCTTTTCAAATGTCAGGGAAGCAGAAGCACAAAGAAGACGTGTCAGAGCTAACTTCCAACTCGGGGCTTGATTTCAGTGTGATCTTAGTGTCAGGCATTGTATACCATGTCTGCTGCTGCCTCTGACCCATGTGGTCACTTTGCACAGGTTAGAAAAAGGGGCCTAGAAGGTCTCAAACTTGCAAGTAACTAGTGGGTCACTTTCACTCACAATTCATTAGCCCAGAATCACTCACATGACTTCACCAATAACAAAGCTATCAGAAAGTGTAGTCCTCTCATTTATTCGGAATGGGGGAGAACAGAAAATACTTGACAACAAGATTAATGACAACAAAATGCCTTAAAATTTGTTGTCATCTTATAATTAATCAGCAATACTTCACTTTATTAGTAATAGGTTAAATAATGGTGCTTCTTACAATATGTGGTCTCTTAAATTCTGTGAAATAGTATTTTGATGGATTTATTGAAGTGAAGGGTTAGTTGCTCAAATGTGTCCAACTCTGTGTGACACCATGGATTGTAGCCTGTCGGGCTCCTCCATTACTGGAATTCTCCAGACAAGATTACTGGAGTGGGTAGCCAGCTAGTGATAAAGAACCCACCTGCCCATGCAGGAACATGAGACATGGTTTTGATCCCTGGGTCGAGAAGATCCCCTGGAGGAGGGCATGGCAATTCACTCCAGTATTCTTGCCTGGAGAATCCCATGGACAGAGGAGCCTGGCAGGATATTGTCCATACAGTGGCAAAGAGTTGGATAAGGCAAATTATGACCAACCTAGATGGCATATTCAAAAGCAGAGACATTTCTTTGCCAACAAAGATCCAGTGGTGATGTATGGATGTGAGAGTTGGACTGTGAAGAAAGCTGAGTGTTGAAGAATTGATGCTTTTGAACTGTGGTTTTGGAGAAGACTCTTGAGAGTCCCTTGGACTGCAAGGAGATCCAACCAGTCCATTCTAAAGAAGATCAGTCCTGGGGGTTCTTTGGAAGGAATGATGCTAAAGCTGAAACTCCAGTACTTTGGCCACCTGATGCAAAGAGTTGACTCATTGGAAAAGACCCTGATGCTGGGAGGGATTGGGGGCAGGAGGAGAAGGGGACGACCGAGGA
>SJYV01052006.1:90111-107826 GCA_006410875.1 Neotragus pygmaeus | reverse complement strand
TTTGGCCACCTGATGCAAAGAGTTGACTCATTGGAAAAGACCCTGATGCTGGGAGGGATTGGGGGCAGGAGGAGAAGGGGACGACCGAGGATGAGATGGCTGGATGGCATCACTGACTCAATGGATGTGAGTCTGAGTGAACTCTGGGAGTTGGTGATGGACAGGGAGGCCTGGTGTGCTGCAATTCATGGGGTTGCAAAGAGTTGGACACAAATGAGTGACTGAACTGAACTCAACTGAAGCAACTTGGCACATAGAAACGTGCATGAGACTGTTACTAAATTTCTTCCGAGCTCCACCAACACATCGAGTAAAAATGAAAGTCTAAGGTCATAACCTGGTGGCTCAGAGGGTAAAGCATCTACCTGCAATGCAGGATATCTGGGTTTGATCCCTGGGTTGGGAAGATCACCTGGAGAAGGAAATGGCAACCCACTCCAGTATTCTTGCCTGGAAAAATCCCCATGGACAGAGGAGCCTGGTGGGCTACAGTCCACAGGGTCGCAAAGAGTCAGACACAACTTCACTTTCACTTTCTAGGTAATAAAAACACTCCTTGCCAATAAACTATTCCAGAAATTGATAGGATGTATTTATGGGTGCTGTTTGGCCAAAGCTGTGCTGTTGCATGTAAATCGGAGGAGCAGGGTCCTGGGCCATCACTCTTGACCCTCTCTCTGTCCTGTATTCACCGCCGCCCCCTCCCCATCTTATGGCCATTGTAACTGCTGCTTCAATGCTGGAGGCCAAAGTTTCCCTGCCTGTCTGATTCCTGCTTATCCCATGGCTCTTGTTGTGACTACTGCTTCCCATGGGACCCTGGTCACTTTGCCATGTCCACTAGAGTTAATTAGCCCTATTCCAGGCAGAAACCTCAGTTGGGCCAAGGCTTGGATCTGGATCTGATGGCTTCACCTCAACCTGAACCCTGGTACTGCACTGAGGCAGGTCATCCTGCCATCTCAAGCCCAAGCTGATGCTAATATCTGGGCCCAATTCCAGTTACCACTTGGCTAGACTCTCCCAGGAATGCCCCTTCTTGAATGCACAACCTGTTTTGCTCTAGCTGCAAATACCCTGACTGGCCAGCAAAGTGTCCTCCATCACCTCATGATGATGCTGACAAAGCTATGTTTCTCCCACTCCAGACTCTTAATGAGCTTCTCCCATAGGAGAGACTCCAAATGAGAGAAAGCCTGTGCCTACTACCCTGTGAAGCTCTAAACACCACGCAAGGCTTAGTTTAGCACTTGCTCTGCAGATCACTTTCTCTCCCTCCAGACCCACCTCAAACATTCCCATCCGTGCCCATCCCTGTCTAGCCATGTTGAGCTGTCTGCAACCACTTGCTTTTCAACACCAGGCTCTCTCACACCTCAGGTTTTCACACAGACCTTTTGTTTAGAATATCTGCTGCGTCTTGCTGCATCTAGCTGATTCTTATACACTCTTCAATGTCAGGCCAAAGGCTGTCACCGCTTGGATACCTTCTCTGATTTCTACAGCCTGACTCACTATCTCTTCTTTCAAGCCCTCCTGAATTTTAACCATACACAGGTCAATCTAATCACTGTATCACATTATAGTTGTATATGTCTGTCTCTTTGTAGCAAGCTCCTTGAGGGCAGAAGGGGTCGCACAGAGTCGGACACGACTAAAGCAACTTAGCAGCAGCAGCAGCAGACTAATACACAAAGTAAAGCAAATGTTCATGTGTTTGACCCTACTTGCCTGTAATGCTGAGCTCAGTTTTGTTTTTGTCCTAGCACTATGAACTGAGCGTATTTAAACATTTATTTACATACTATTGGCCATTTCCTTTGCCCCTTTGCCATGTAAACTCCATGAGGAGAGCACTTGCCTATCTCGGTTGCTGCTCTGCTCCTAGGCGCAGACATTATTACATATAATTGTTAATTGACTTGATGGTTTGCTCACTTAGGCTCAGGTTCAGCTGCTGATGTACCAGAAGCAGGACTGTCCCATGAGTGATGGAAAGCTTGATGGTCTCTACTCCTTTGAGCCAGTGGTAGGACAACAGGCACTTTATCATCCTCTACCAAAGTGTCAGTGTCAGGAAGAAGTCATTGTGTTTCTTAGTCTCCCCGAGTTCTCCCACACTGGGAGCAAAAAGAAGAAAATTCCCCTTTCAGCTCCTGTTCAGCATTTCAGAGGCAAGGAGCCCAGACATTCATATCCAGGCCTAGTTGTTATTCCCTTGGAAGTATTGTTGGGGGAGAGGTGGGGGTTCCACAGATCTCAGGGGACTGAGTTCTCTTCATGGATCCACAATAGTCTAATCTTTGAACTTAAGGTATCTAATTCTGTTTGCAGGTTCTCACCTTGCTTAGGTGGAAAAAGTCCTGCACACAAAATGATCTCCGCTTTGATCATTGTCAACTGCAGTCGTGGTAGTGCTTAATCCAGGACAAGTAGCTGGACTGGAGCGAAGGGAGTCAGAGCATATTCAAGCTGCCATTCTTCAGGAATTTTCTACTCTAAGGACCACTGTTAGACAAAGGAAAACTGACACAGATATTACTAAGATAACCATAATGTTCCCTGTTGAGTGGTATGTGAAGCAGTGTGGTGTCAGGGGAAAACTTTGGGGTAATTCAGCCTGGGGTGGAATTCCAGTTCTGCCACATATCCATGGTAAGCAGGTTATTTAGGGTCTGTGAGCCTCACTTTCACCCTCTGTGGAATAAGGAATATGTGATTTCTTTTATAGAATTGTAAAATTTAAATCAGATAATCCATGTTTAGCTCCTATCACAAGATTGTACCTTGTAGGATCCCTTCTCCCTTTTCTTTAAATCTCTTTCTGCTAACATTCCTCTGTTTTCATGCTCATAGACATGTCTTATAGCCCAGAACAAAGGTACCCACGGGATCTCAGCTGCAGCCCAGATTTTCCTGTTTCAACATTTTCCAAGTTATGTGACTCAGTAAGCTACAATATGTTTTTGGACTGTAAACAGCAGGGCACCCAAGATGTCCTCAAACAAAAAGAATTTATATTTTATGTAAAATCAGCAGAGTTTGAGGTAGAGAAAGAATATTTCCTGAGGCCCTGAAGTTAGCATGGGTAAGGTAATATGTGAGAGGGAAGCTGGGTCTGGACCAAGGGAGAAGGACTGAAAGGGTGAAGGTTAAAGAAGGTGAGTAGGGACTGGTAAGAGGACTGTGTCAAGGACAGAGATTGAGAGAGGGAGAGGTAGTGGGATCACTGTGGAGCTGCACTGCCTTCCTCCTGACTGGCCTTTAGACCATGCACGTGCCTCATAAATAGAGCACAGCACCTGCCTCCTGTGCAGAGCAACAGACGGAACAGGCTGCCAGTTGACGGCAGCTTTCCTTTAACCTATGAGCCTACCGGTCCACTGATGCACCCTCCATGCCTGGAGAACCCGGAACGGCAACCTGCAATCTAATTGGAAGTATTCTCCACTCAAGGCTTTCTTTATTTTGCCATATTCTTTCCTGCTTCTCATCTTTATCCATTTTCCTGTTGTCAGTTCTGCTTTGACCTTGGTGCTCATTGACTACGTTTAGTTTCCATGGCTTGGCTCTGATGCCATCTCTCCCTTTAGCTCCTGGCGGTAACTCCATCCTACTTTTAGCACCTACTCTTGGAATGGAAGTTGGCCATCAGTCTGGCTACTAAACTGAGTTTTCCTTTCTAGTGTGCCTCATTCTCTCTTCTCTGCCCTTGCATGATTGAAAATGTCCTTCTTTTAAAGTTGAATTACTCCAAAAGGTACTTCCTTCATTGCCTGTATCATCTATGATAGCAATTACATTAGTAACCACTGTTATTTCATTACTTACATGTACTATTCTTTATTTATAGCACTTAGAAAAGATAATAGTCTCTTATATAAGTAATAGCAATTGTTCAACCAGATTAGCTAATCAACGTGAGTGAGTTAAAAGGAGTCAGGATGTACATGGGAGGTGAAAAAGAAGTTTTAAGAAAAACTGACAAATGATGTCATTTAGAGAAGCCAGCACTATTAGATAAGAGAGCTGACTGGAAATGCCTCAAATCTAAGTTTATTTTCCATAATATTTTTCTTAGAGAAGGCAAGATTTAGGGCTGGGGAAAAATTCTTATTTACAGTTTCTGTTTATTAATATACCAACAGTTCTAGTTAAGAGGCTAGATTTATTAAAATCCAAGTTGTCCAAAATATAATCTGTCTTAAAATTACCTCGTGTATCCCCAGATTAATAGCTTAGTTGCTATTTTAAGAAACTAGAAAAAGAGTAAATTAAACCTAAAGCAAGTAGAAGGTAAGAAGTTTAAGATTAGAGCAGACATAGATGAAATGAAAACCAAACCAAAAAAAAAAAAAAGACAAAATTAATGAAAAAAAAGTTGATTATTTGACACAATCAATAAAATTAAAACTTTATTTAGACCAGTGGTTCTAAACCAGGGATAATTTTGCACATCAGGGTACACTTTTCAGTGTCTCAGTTCAGTTCAGTTCAGTTCAGTNATATTTCTCCCGGCAATCTTGATTCCAGCTTGTGCTTCTTCCAGCCCAGCATTTCTCATGATGTACTCTGCATATCAGTTAAATAAGCAGGGTGACAATATACAGCCTTGACGTACTCCTTTTCCTATTTGGAACCAGTCTGTTGTTCCATGTCTAGTTCTAACTGTTGGTTCCTGACTTGCATATAGGTCTCTCAAGAGGCAAGTCAGGTTGTCTGGTATTCCCATCTCTTTCAGAATTTTCTACAGTTTATTGTGATCCATACAGTCAAAGGCTTTGGCTAGAGATAGCTTTAATTGTCATATCTTGCAGGGAGTGGGGATGGTTGAGGGGATGGGAGGGGAGAGGGTGTGGTCTCTATTGCCATCTAGAAGTAGAGGCCAGAGATGCTGCTAAACATCCTATGATGCATCTCAGAACCCTCCATAGTAAAAATTATTGAACCGAAACATCAATAGCACTGAGACTGAGAAACCTGATTTAGTCTGATCAAAGCAAATAAAAATCAGAGAAGAAACAAATTATCAAAGTCAGAAATGAAAAAGGAGACATCACTACCAACCTTATAGAAATTAAGAGGATCACAAAGGCATACTATGACAAAACTTTATGCTAACAAATAAGACAATTTTGATTAAATTAGAAAGGTTCATACAAAGACACAAATGGATGAAACTGACTTAAGAAGAAACTAAAATCTCAATAGACCCATAACAAACAAAGAATTGGATTAGTAATTGAAAATATTCTCTCAAAGAAAATTCTGTAACCAGGTGTCTTCACTGATAAATTGTATAAAACATTCAATGGAAAAATAATATTGATTTTTCAAAAAGTCTTCCACAAAGTCTTCCACTTTTCAACTAATTCCATAAAACTAATGCTGCTCTAATACCAAAGCCAGACAAAGACATCATCAAAAAACTATAGATCAATATTCTTTATGCGTTTAGATATAAAACTTCTCAACAAAATATTAGCAAAATAAATTCATCTATTTATAAAAATTATACTCCATGACCAAGTAGGATTTCTCCCGGGAATACAGGGTTGGTTAATTTTCTCAAAATTGATGCAATATCACATTAATAAGATGATATGAATAAAAGAGAAAACCTCTATGATCATCTCTATAGATGCACAAAACAAATTTGATAAAATCTAATGCCCATTCATGATAAAAACTTTTGATAAACTATAAATGGAAAAGAGTTTTCTCCACTTGATAATAGAGAAGGAAATGGCAATCCACTCCAGTATTCTTGCTTGGGGGATACCATGAGCAGAGGAGCCTGGTAGGCTACAGTCCACAGGATTGCAAGGGTCGGACATGACTTAGCGACTAAACCACCACCACCAGCACCACCTGATAAAGGGATTCTGTGAAAAATCTACAGCTAGAATCATATTTACTGTGTTTGGTCAGTATTGGCCTGATTATCTAATTGGCTGTCTCTCTTTGCTAAAACCTCTCTGTCATTCCAAGTCTCTTCATTTATAAACTGAAGAGTCAAGGTTATTTTATTTCCAGGACTTCTTCCACTTCTAACATTGTAAATATCTGGATGCTTTCAAGTAAATTGTGATTCATGGGCCAGGTAACTAGACTTCAGAGAAGGCTGTTACTCTCTGCATTGGAGAGTAAGTGATCATTAGGATGGGAGAACCTCTAGAAGATCAGTCAGGGTTAGGTTACTTCCTTTGCCATGTGAGTTAGAACACTGACACATTAAGTCACTTGTTCAAGTCAAAGCAGTTGTTTAAGTAAACAAGTTGGGACTACAGTCCATTCACCTGGTCCTAAAGTCAGAGTCCTTGCTCAAGGGAAAGCCAGTGTCATTTATTTTATTTTATTTATTTTGCTAAAAGTTGGGGGAACAGAACTTGGAGGAAGAGTAGACAAGAAAGGACTATTAAGTGCCTGTATGTGTCAGTTATATCTCCTTGCAAACAGAGGCAAGGCTGGATCTGAGCCTGGATCTGAGGATGGTGTGAAGGGTGTTGCTTATATGCCTGGTATACTCATTGTACAACTGTAAACACATATTTCCCTTTTCTAACCACTGTTTCCCCACTAGTCTCCTTGTCATTGAGTAAAATCACCACAAGCATCAGCTTTCAGGAAAACCCCTATTTATTATTCAACAGATATTTTATTCCTACAGAAGCCAAACAAAAAAAGTAATCACATAAAAGTCAAAGTCTAGTGAATTCCCTGTAAATTCCTGGCCTGATTTCATGGGTTCCACCCTGCTTTGTTTCTGGCTGTGAACATGTGGGTCCAGGTTCATTTCTTTCTCCTCTTTCATCATTCACTGCTTTCTTACTGCTTCTCACCTCCCAGCTAGATCCCAGAGCATGAATTAGGGTATCAATTGTCTGTCTCATTGTGGTTGGAAGTGTAATATTATAGGGAAGTTCCTTGAATCTAGAGAATTTGGAAAGTTGACTATTGGGGCAATAAAATGCCTAATACTCATGACTATAAGAATAGATGCCATTTATTAAGCACTGTGTACGCACTCAGCATGTGAAGGTCTCTATATGCATTCATGTGTTTATATCTCAAAACACTTTTATGAGACAGGCACTCTTATCTCCATTTCCTAGTGAAGCAATGAAGCTCGGAGAAGTTAGAGTGTTCAGGGTCATATGAAATAAGTGGGGCGGCCCTCAGATCTGGCTGTCTCTAGAGCTGAGCTGTAAATGTCACCATTGCACCACTCTGCCTCTGGATCCCCCTCATCTGGGTCCAGTTTTATCCACTGTTCAAATCGCCCCACATAGCACTGTCAACAGACCATGCATCCTCACCAAGGGAGGAAACTCAGGGCACCTAATTCTCACCTAATATTTGAGGGACTTTTTGCTGCTTAAATTCAGTTATTTGTCCTGGAATGTCTATACTTCTATGCAAACAAGTCAACAAACAAGTCAAACCACATGACTGACTTTCAAATTAAAAAAATAGAACAAAACAAGAAGAGGTCTTGTGTTCCTTTGGCCCTTGAGCACCTTCCCTGTCCCCCACAGTCGTCCCCTTCCTGGACGATCTCTGTGACAGGGTTTTGCGTCTTCTTTGAACATGCCCCGGGTCATTGCTCCTTCCTTTTCAGATGTGCTGTGGCACCCACAGCACTAGAAGGAGCAATGACGTCATCTTCCCCTTTCAAGTTTCTGTACTTCTTTTAATGCTGCCTAAGCCTTGCTGAATTTTTAGTGGTCACATTACTTTGGTGGTTAATTAACCTGGGAAATCTCTTTCCATCTCTACATGGTTCAAATAAATATATTTAGAAATCACAGCATAGTATGCACGTCAGGCTTCAAGAAATAGTTGTTCAGGGACATTATGTATTCACCTCATCTAATTCCAGATTAATTGATTGCCATGATGTCTATTTCCACTTAGACTTGCTGATGACTTTATTCCTTGATTGCATAATCCAAATTTGGCCAAGGAGTTTTGTCTGCCTTTTTTTTTTTTTTAATGCCCTTTCCCTTAGAGGAACAGAACACAAACAGCCCCTTCTTGTGAAGAGCCTGGCTGAGCCATGTGACTTAGCCATCAGGGGCACATCTTTTATGCTCATTCCTCTCCTGACCAATGGCCAAGATGCATATTTGACTACAGAAGATGCTGAGGAACTCTGCCCACTCCCAATTTAGCCTTGATCTTGCTGGAGCAGCAAAAATGTCTCTGTGTCGATGGCTAAAATTTCCTAGTCAGGCTCTCTCCACCCCTGGCCTGCATTTTCCATCATCTGTTTATTTGTAGTGGGAAGAGATCATCTTCCAAAGTGGGCCAGAAGCAGAGAGATTCAACTCTACCCCCTGTTGAGGCATAATAATCCTCTAAATCTGCCCAGGGACTCAGATTAGTTCTGGATGCTTTCCTGTCACTTGGGTGGAGGGCTTGTCCCCAACATTAATATTGATGGAGATATAAATTGTTGCTGCCTATTCAGTTTTTCACTGGTACTTAAAATTGAGCTTTAAAGCCCTACACAGATTAAAAAAAAAAAAAGCAAAATGCTTGCCAACTTCTATAGTTCTTGAAGCACTCAAGCAGTAGGGTCCCCCCTGATGTCCTTAAATCGTAGAAACATTTCCCCTGCCTGGCCCCCTGTCCTGTAATTCTACCTGAAAGCAGCTTAATCTGTATTTGAGGTTGTTGCCTTCTTCCTCTGGCCCAATGCAGAAGGTGATTCAGTGGGATGAAATCCGAGCTGGGCCTGGCATGCCTGATTTTTAAAACATGTCTAAAGTGTGTATTTAGTTGTCACGGAGAGATCTGACAGTTCATGGGAAAGAACCAGCAGTGGGCATTCCTAGCACACACCCACTTAGAGCGTGCTGTGGTTTGAGCGTCCCCTCTCCCCAGAGCCAAACACACCTCTATAATAACAATAATAATAGCCCTCACTTAGAAAGCACCAGAATAAGCCCCAACCATGGTTTGCTTTTGGGGATACCTTACAAGGACATGGATGGATGCAGGTAGAAACAAGTAACCATAATCAAGTTAGCTCATCAAAAGTTATATTTTGCCTTCTTGGATTAAAGTAGTACAGGGAATGTTTGATTTTAGTCACTGCCAGAGATTCTGGAACTGACTGAGTTTCTCAGCTCTGGGATTTCTCATTTGTTGGGCTGCATCTAGGCTTGGCTTCTGAAATGCTTCCTTCTGCCATTACTGAACTTAACAAGCATCCTCTTAACACAGGGCATTGCACTTTATTGTCTTATTCGGTCTGCGAGGTAAGGTAGGCATTGCTGGCCTCTTTTAAAGAGGGGAAAAATGGAACTCACATAGGATAAGAGTCTACTCCAAGGCCACACAGCCTGTGAGCAGGAGAGTTGATGAAGTGGTAGAGAAGCCAGCAGAGCCGAAGGTCTCCATCTCTAAAGGCCTTGCTCTTAACCCTTGTGTCCTAATGCCTCCATAGGACCTTCTCAGGCCCGAGCCCTACCCCTGCCCACCCCACTACCATCCAGATTAAGTGTTAGGATTATCCCCAGTCACCTAATGCTGCCTCCAGGGAAATGAATTGTCAAGCCTAAGAAAAAAGTCCTATCATTTTCTTTGAGAAAGGAGAGGACCCTAGCCCCCTATCTGATCTCAGCTGCTTGGAAAAACCCCACATAAGCCCATCCGGACCCCAGAACTATGAGAAAGAAAATGAAATTGGTCATTTAAACCACAAAATGTTGGGAAATTTGTTATACAGAAAAAGACAACCAGAATACTACAATAATGAATTAGTCCATCTTCTCCCTAATTCACTCAATATCCATAGTACCTAAGGTCTATTGCAGAGATATCTCCAACTTCATATATATATATATATATACATATATATGTATATATACTTATATATGAATCCCTAAATGTTCCAAACCCACAGAGGACCCGTGACCGTTCAATGAAATTTTGTTTTCATGGGTTCAAAGGGCAGTGACTAGAGCTAGAGCTTTCGGAAATTTCTTATCAGCATTTTCCTCCTGTGTTGTCACATAATGCAACTGAACAGGCCTTGCTGGGGAGGAGGAGGGGAGAGAGGATTGTTACAGCTCAATTACTGTTGGGGTAGTTCATCTCATGTCATTTGTATTTCTGACATGTCCAAAGAGACTTTGAATTTGACTTTCCAGATGACCTACCATGACTGTGAAAGAGTACTTCACATCCTCTAGGAAGGCAGGGTGTAAATTCTTCAAATGACCAGATGGGTCACTAGTACACAATAATAAGAATGGAAAGTCATATTTTACAAATGCTTCCTATGTGTTCGGGAACTTCCTATGTGCTAGGGACTGTCCATGAATTATCTCATTTGATCCACATTCAACACCCTAGGGAGTTACACTTCTCCCCATTTTTTAGATGGTAAAACTGACTCAGAGAAGTGGTAATTTAAAGGTAGTTGGAAGAGCCAGGACTTGAACCTCAGTCTGATACCAGCTTTTGTTCTCTTTTTACTCATAAGCATCAAATACCCAGAGCCAACCAATATGACTTCACTGCAGATGTCAAAGCCATGTGGTGGGATCTTTGCTGCTTCTCTTTGCCTCTCCCTGAGGTAGGGGCCATTCTTGGACTTGTCTATAGGTTCAGTTTAGTCACTCAGTCATGTCCAACTCTTTGCGACCCCATGGACTGCAGCACACCAGGCTTCCCTGTCCATCACCAACTCCTGGAGTTTACTCAAACTCATGTCCATTGAGTCAATGATGCCATCCAACCATCTCTTCCTCTGTTGTCCTCTTCTCCTCCTGCCTTCAATCTTTCCCAGGATCAAGGTCTTTTCCAGTGAGTCAGTTCAGGTGGCCAAAGTATTGGAGTTTCAGCTTCAACATCAGTCCTTGCAATGAATATTCAGGACTGATCTCCCTTAAGATGGACTGGTTGGATCTCCTTGCAGTCCAAGAGACTCTCAAGAGTCTTCTCCAACACCACAGTTCAAAACCATAAATTCTTTGGCGCTCAGCTTTCTTTATAGTCCAACTCTCACATCCATACATGACCACTGGAGAAACCTTAGCTTTGACTANGAGAAGAGATCCATCTCTACCCAGCAGAACACCGACAAAAGTTCCCTCAACCAGGAAACCTTGACAAGCTACTGGTCCAACCATACCCACAAGGAGCAGACTCTATAATTAAGTGGAACCATGACCTCCCAGCCTGCGGAAAGGGCACCCCAAACATAGCAATGTAAACAAAACAAAAAGGCAGCGAAATATCCAGCAGGTGAAGGAGCATAACAAAATCCCACCAAACCAAACAAAAGAAGAGATAGGGAGTCTACCTAAAAAAGAATTCAGACTAATGATAGTAAAGATGACCTAAAATCTTGGAAAAAAAAAAAATAAAAGTGGAGTTACAGATAAATAGACTAGACACCTAGATTGATAAGATGCAAGAAATGTTTAACCAAGGACCTTGAAGAAATAAAGGAGAGTCAATCAATAATGAACAATGCAATAACTGAGGTTAAAAACACTGGAGGACAAGGAGCTGCTGGGAGCCTCAGGACCAGAGCATTGAGCACTACCCATGCCAGTGAGGACAGGTCAATGTTCATATTTCACCCCCAAGAAAACTCCCATCAATCGCAAGGTGGGATGTTCACCAGAAGGCAGCTGTCCTGTAACAGGTATATCATAGGACTGAGAATTCTGGTCCCCTGGGCATTTCTAGACCCATTTGGCATGTATTACTGTTGATGTTACAACCTGCAGGAACTGTGGACTCATGGTGGCCTTTCCCTCTAGGAGTCTCACAGTAACCANTGTATTGCTGAATCCTGGCTTGGAGAATTTTGAGCATTACTTTACTAGCATGTGAGATGAGTACAATTGTGTGGTAGTTTGAGCATTCTTTGGCATTGCCTTTCTTTGGAATTGGAATGAAAACTGACCTTTTCCAGTCCTGTGGCCACTGCTGAGTTTTCCAAATTTGCTGGCATATTGAGTACAGCACTTTCACAGCATCATCTTTCAGGATTTGAAATAGTTCAACTGGAATTCCATCACCTCCACTAGCTTTGTTCATAGTGATGCCTCTCAAGGCCCACTTGACTTCACATTCCAGGATGTCTGGCTCTAGGTGAGTGATCACACCATCGTGATTATCTGGGTCGTGAAGCTCTTTTTTGTACAGTTCTTCTGTGTATTCTTGTCACCTCTCCTTAAATCTTCTGCTTCTGTTAGGTCCCTACCATTTCTGTCCTTTATTAAACCCATCTTTGGATGATATATTCCCTTGGTATCTCTAATTTTCTTGAAGAGATCTCTAGTCTTTTCCATTCTATTCCCGTTTTATTGTTTCCCATTCTATTCTATTGTCTCCAGGAGTGCATGGCTGTCATTGAACCAAATATGTGCTGCATGGTAAGAGCTTGTGCTATAGTCTGTTCTCTCCTGTATCTAAATCCAGGATGCTGCATGCCTGCCCTTGGTGGACATGGGTATCTGCTAGTGTTCCTGCTCCCTCGGGTGAACATCACTTCCAATTATGAGCCTGTGGGCCATCATCATTTTTCTAAGGATTTGGTTACTCAGAGCAGAATCCTAGATGACTGTGGCTCTTCATATACCAAGAAAATAGAGGCCTTTGTACATGAACATTCTGGTCTTTACTGTGCCACTAATCTCTACCCCCTCCCACCCCAGCCACACACTCATTATAGCAGAAAGGTTCCAGTCACAGCTTAGATGCACAGCTCTCATGATCTGTTACTCCATAACTGGACTAGAATTTCTCACAAACTTCCCCACTCCTTTTATTCTGATGGTGACATGCCCTTCTTTTACTACTTCAAGCTAACTCAGTTACTTACGGTTTTAAACATGGTTAATTCTGAATTTGCTAGTTTCCATGCAATCCAAATTCCTGGTGGCCTTTTTGGCCCGGAGAAAACGTTCTTGTCCACGTGTTGTCTTTTGTTCTTTACTGACCGTGGCTCTGCTGCCCCGCGCTTCCAGGCTGTGGCCGTGGCCTCTGTGCTTTCTGCACCCTCTGCTAAAGCGTCTGTGGCTGGAGTGGTTTTTGGAGCTTCTGGCCCCATATATCCTTGCCACCTAGTTCTGCTTTGGCTGCTTAACATGGCCTACCCGAGACTCAACTCCACCTCATCAGGCTCCTCTGGGTTGTCCCATCTCCCCGAACTTCCCAGGGCTCCAGCTGGCACAGGACTCCCTTTTATCATGGAACATGCGGTAATCCTTACTGTTGCTCACCAATAATCTCTGAATTACACACATTGAGCCCCTGATATGTGGCTGGGGCCTTGTGATTCATTTGAAGAATAAACAAAAATGAGGTGGGTCAAGACAAACATCTGATTGTCTGGGCAAGGCCCTCCTGAATCCTATTTGCCTGCCAGGGCAATTCACTTTGTTCAAGATGGCCATTGCATCATCATTCTTGGGTCCCTGAGTGTTGAAATGGACTGACCTCCCTGCCAACTAGTGATGGTCATGTAATGCGTGCAAAAAAAATTTTTTTTTTCTAAGATTTCAGGGCTGTTTGTTATGGGACTTTTCCTCACAACCCACAGGAGTACAGGAATATTTCTCGGGTCGGGGGATGGACGCGATTCCACATCCCCACCCCGACCCCAGCCTCCTGTGCCATCGTTGCTGTTGTGTTTTCTCCACTCTGTCTCTCCATGGTGACTGAGGCACTTCAGTTCCTTAAGCCGATCTGGATGTTTCCATCCTGTCTCCATGCCCCTGCTGGTTTTGACCTTGAGGAGTGAGGCAAAGAGCAAGTCCTCCGGCCAATTTTAGGCTCTCTTCTGTAATCCTAAGATTTCCTCTCAGCCAAGGAAAGACCTTTACCTCCTTCCTGTGTGAGGGAAATAGTTACTTTGATTCATATCCTGCCTCCTTCTTATGGCCTCCTCCTGCCATCCTATGACTGGTTTATAGGCCTATGTTCTCATCTTCCAGGTTTTTCCCTTTCTTTTTAAAAAATTTTATTATATTGAAGTATAATTAACTTACAGTGTTGTGTTAATTTCTGCTGTACTACAAAGAGATTCAGTTACATATACATTCTTCTTCATATTCTTTTCCTTTATGGTTTATCACAGGATATTGAATATAGTTCCCTGTGCCATATAATCGGTTCAGTTCAGTTGCTCAGTCATGTCTGATTCTTTGTGATCCCATGGACTGTAGCACGCCAGGCTTCCCTGTCCTTCACCAACTCCTGGAGCTTTCTCAAACTCATGTCCATCGAGTCGGTAATGCCATCCAACTATCTCATCCTCTGTCATTCCCTTCTCCTCTCGCCTTCAATTTTTCCCAGCATCAGGGTCTTTTCCAATTGGTCAGTTCTTCACCTCAGGTGGCCAAAGTTTTAGAGTTTCAGCTTCAGCATCAGTCCTTCCAATGAATATTCAGGACTGATTTNCATCCTCTGTCATTCCCTTCTCCTCTCGCCTTCAATTTTTCCCAGCATCAGGGTCTTTTCCAATTGGTCAGTTCTTCACCTCAGGTGGCCAAAGTTTTAGAGTTTCAGCTTCAGCATCAGTCCTTCCAATGAATATTCAGGACTGATTTCCTTTAGGATTGACTGGTTTGCAATAGGACCTTGTTGTTTAACCATTTTATATACACAAGCTTACATTGAACTGAACTGAGCTGAAGGTTACATTTCCTAACTCCAGCCTCCCACTCCATCCCTCTCCTTAGCAACCACCAGGTCTATTCTCTATGTCTGTAAATCTATTTCTGTTTTATAAATAAGTTCATTTGTATCAGTTTTTACATTCAGATGTAAATGATATCATATGATATTTGTCTTTCCCTGTCTGACTTACTTCACTTAGTATGTAATCTCTAGGTCCATCCATATTGTTGCGAATAGCATTGTTTCATTCTTTATGACTGTAGTATTCCATGATCTATATAGACCACATCTTCTTTATCCATTCATCTGTTGATGGATATCTAGGTTGTCTCCTAGCCTTGGCTATTGTAAATAGTCCAAGCTTTTCTCTTTACCCAGCTCTTACAATCAAAAACACCTGAGTCTTCAGAACTGCCTTTACCCTGGACTTGAGAAGCTATATTTTGAAACTGAAAGGTGAGTTTTCCCACTGATGACAGTGAGTAAGAAAGCTTTCTCTCCTACCTGGAAGGTAGATGAAAAGAAATAGAAAAGACATTAAAAAGGTAAACCATCATTCAGCATTGCAACCTCACACGTCTACATCTGCACACCCATACCCAGCTCTGCCCCTTCCCTGCCATCAGAGCTCTGGTCCCAGCCCAGCCTTGTCTCTCATTCTCTTCCCGTATCTGCAATTTCTCCCTCTTTACTGGTTCTGCGCCCTCATCATTACGTCACCTTTACATTTTCCCTGTGAAATTAATTAAGCAAGGAGGCTGTAAGACTGAGGGACTTCTCTTGTCTCAGCAGCCTGTGTAAGCAAATTAAAACCTAAGCCTAAAACGCCTCAAGGTTTAGAAAATGAAACCAAGGGACAGCCAATCATGAACAGTCCACAAGCCTTTCCTGCATAAGGTGGCTGTTTAAGGTAGAGCCCATCAAATGATTTCCTTGTTTGGCTTCTGTAGTCCTGTCTATAAAAGTCTTGACCTGACTGTCGCCAATAGAGTGCTCATAACCACCCTAGTTTGCAGTTGCCCAGTTTGGCGCTGTTCAGTTCCTCCCCTTTCTCTGGCCATTTCTCTACCTCCCTAGTGAGTTCAAATAGATTTTGTCCATATAAACGCTTACATTTTTGAATATACCTTAGCTGCTCTTTCAACATTCCCTTCAAAAGCCTACAAACAAAAAGTCAACAAAAGGCCCTCCCAAGCACATGTCCATGATTCTCACCGTATCCTCCACAGGTTTCTTGAAAGAGGAGCACACTCGCCATCTACTCCTCACTGCCATCCTCTTCCGTCTCGGCTCCCGAGTCCAGTGGGCACGTGTCAGCCTCATCTCCCTAGACCTCTCAGCGGGATTTGCTTGCTTTGACTGCTGATCTTTCAAAATTCCTCCCCAATCCAGGCCTCCTGGGTTTCCTCCCACTTCTCTGGCCACGTCTCTGCCTCCGTAGTGAGTTCCTCCACCTCTGTATATGCTTTGGAGGTTGCTGTTGCCTGGGTTCTGCCTGAGGCTCTCTTTTCTGTTTACATCCTCCCCAAGCACTTAGAGACCACCAGATGTACCCTACACATCTGTCTGCAAACCCTTTGAATCTCTTCTTTGCTCCTAGACACACGCCTTCTTAGTCTACTGACGGAAGGCAGAGTGAAGGGATGGTGCCCCTCTCTGGGCAGTCAGTGCTGGGAGGATCTGCTGGCAGGGGTGTTCTCTGTACTCTGAGAGGCCTGTCTTTGTCATCAGCACACCTGTGATCCTGCTGCTCCCATATCCCACTGTTTCTTATAGGAATAAATGTGATCTCTTTCATTATTCACTCCCTGGTGGTAACAGCTCTGCTGTTTCTAAGATCTTTAGCACTCTCCTATCTAACAAGCTGAAGATTTTTTGCTCTCTGAGGTCTCAGCATTCCTTTCAGAGAGAATTGCACTATTTGCCTGGGATGGGGGTGTCAGTGGTGGGGACAGAAGGCTGCCTCATTTAGGGCTTGTCACAGGAGCAAAGCTCTGGCCACATTTGGGTGTTGGTGGCCTCTGTGTAGGGTGATTCATCCTAACATCCTTACAAGCTTTGCACCAGCAGTTCCTTCTGCCAGGAACATTCTTTCTTTCCCTCTCTCTACTTTCTGCAGGCCTCTGCTCAAGGCTCACCTGTCTGACTGTTCTGTGTTACCTAGCACCTCTCAATCCTCTTCATCCCCTTTATCTGACACATTGTCCTCCTTTCTCTACTGGAATGGGCTTCCCCCGATGGTTCAGCAAGTGAAGAATCCACCTGCAATGCAGGAGACTCAGGAACGCAGATTTGATCTCTGGGTCAGGAGGATCCCCTGGAGGAGGAAAATGGCAACCCTCTCCAGTATTCTTGCCTGGGAAATGCCATGGACAGAGGAGCCTGGCCAGCTATATAGTCCATGGGGTGGCAAAGAATTGGACACAACTGAGCAACTAAGCACAAGTCCTCTATTGGAATATACCCTCCATCAATACAGGAGTTTTACAACTTTGTTCAATGCTAAATCCCGTCTCTGACAGCACCTAGCATGCTCAGTACATTTGTTTAATAGAGAAATGGATGAATGAGTGAATCATGATATCTCTTCCCATGGGAATAAGTGATTTAGGGCCATAGATTTTAAACTGCTCTATATAAACCAAGTCAGAAACCTGGGATTCACACTTGACTGTTTCTTCTCCCCAGTCTTCAGTATCATTCGATTAGTTCTGCCCATTGGATGCCCTTGAACTTGGCTCCACCTCTCTGCCCTCGTTCCCAGTCCAGATGCACAGCATCTTTCACCAAGTCACAGCCAAGGCCTCATGCCTGTTTCCTCTGACTTTAGTTCTTCGCCCTCCAAATCAGCCTTCGCACTTAGCCACTGGATGCTGCTGACACCCAAAAGAGCGAATGGCACTCCCTGGATTAAAGGACTTCAAGGACTTCTCATCTCCTCCAGGGGAAACCCAACCTCTTTTGCACATACAGCACTTGAGATTTGGCTCCCCGGCGCTGAGCAGCCCTGTCTGTCGTGGCTTTTCCCTGGACTCGGTGGTCCACACCCACCCAAGCCCCACCTCC
>SJYV01052006.1:22451-89286 GCA_006410875.1 Neotragus pygmaeus | reverse complement strand
CCGCGTCTGTTTCAGCAACCAGAGCATTCCAGACAGAGAGGGAATCGTGGAACAGGAGGAGCCGTTCTGACCTGAGAGTCTTCACAGACACCAAGACAAACTCACAAACAAGACCTGAGGCTTCTGCTTCTTCAGTCCACCCCGCTTCTACATTCAAGGAGGGCTCTGTGCTTCTCATTTTAATTGTCTGGCTGTTATTCCTTCTTGGCCATCAGATGGTGAGCTCCAGTGCAGATTTTAATGTGTGATTTGTACACTCAGTCTCAGAGGGAGGCTTGAACATGGGAGCCACAGAGGATATGATGGTTGAAAAGATGATGAATGAATACAACTTTAACAAACACATTAATTTCATTCATATAAGCTGGATAAGAAATATAATTTTTTTAAATACAGGAAAAAACTAAGTTACATAAAAATAACTTCTCTTCCTAAGTAACAGTTTCATATTTTATATGCTACTGCTCCAGAGTATGTGTTGTTATTGCAGGCATTATTCTGTATGTGCGTCCATACCTGCCTTTAAGAGTGAATGTCTCTAGTACAGAATGCAGGAAAACATAACTCGCCATCCTGAGAGAAATCATCAGCTTGATGAACAGGCATTTAATTTGGGGGCTTTGAAGACTGAAGTGTGTTTAGGGTATTCCTGGTGCAGGTGTGGGGCCAGTGGGGCAGCACTTTCTCTGGGGCACGTCCGCAGCATCCCTCCTTCCTACCCTGGGGTGGACGGCACTTAGAAACGGAAGTGGTTATACAATCTCCAAGGTCTACTTAATCTTTGGCCTAGTTATTGAATTTGCCAAAAAGGAGGCCAATTAGTTCCAGGTGTGAGGCTGGAGTCTCTGATGTGGAACTTCCCCAATGGGAGGTTGGCTCACACCTGCCTGCAAATGGCTCCAGCATCATTACCAAGCTTCTCTCTTGCCTTTGGGCTGGGAAGCGAATTCCATTCACTTGTTTTATTTCAAAGTCAGTGTCCCATATGTTCTTGAGAATCAAGTATGCATTTGGTAATGTTTTTTTCATAATGTGAGAATTTGGTGCTATTTGGGTCATACGACTTAAGGCAAGAAATGACCCTCTGAAAGATTAGATCTCGAAGTATACTTTTATTGAAAAAAAAAAAAAGAGCCTTTCCTTTTCACTAGTTAAAAAAAAAAAGTCTGTGTTGATAAAGCCGTTCTTGGCGCCTCACTCATGCAGTGACCCTTTTTGCCCAAATGGGTGATTTGTCCCCAGAGAAAATGATGTAACAGTTTTTTTCTCCATAAAGAAGCATAATGTGAAAACTGGAATAAATCTCATGTGCTCTAAAATCCATTTCTTAGTGCTTTCCAGTATAGAACACTCTTCTCATGCACTCTTGCAATGTCCCCAATTACAGTANATAAAGCCGTTCTTGGCGCCTCACTCATGCAGTGACCCTTTTTGCCCAAATGGGTGATTTGTCCCCAGAGAAAATGATGTAACAGTTTTTTTCTCCATAAAGAAGCATAATGTGAAAACTGGAATAAATCTCATGTGCTCTAAAATCCATTTCTTAGTGCTTTCCAGTATAGAACACTCTTCTCATGCACTCTTGCAATGTCCCCAATTACAGTATTCCTTTTTAGAACCCCTGGGAAAACCAGGTTTACTGTTAGTCTTCCACACTTATGGATCCATGTTTTCCTTCTCAATCAAGAATCATGGTGAATTCTCAGCAGCAGACGTATAGACATCGTTCATTCTTTAAAAAGCTCTCTGAAGTATCAATTGTAACATGAAATTCATGAGAGCAAGAAGGCAACCCCAGCACCCAAAATGCCTATGGCTTATTCTGTTCCCCTAACTCCTGCCAGGCCCATGATCCCTGAGGTTTAAACAGAGGCCTGTGACCTCAGACTTGAACTTTGGGGAAATTGTCCCCACCCACATATAAAGAGCATCTATGAGCAGAACATGAGGATTTGATTAGGAAATGTGTTCAGGAGGTTGGACAGCTACATACCAAGAAATATACTCTTATTCTTACTTAGTGTATAAAACTAGTGAACAGTTTAGGTTTGGTTAAGAAATATTGCAATTCTATAGCATAGAATGTGGACTCCTCAAAAGAGAAACTAGGGTTATTTATAGCACTAGAGTCTAACTTAAAATTTAAGTGTATTTAACAGCAGAATCAGGTAAATGTGCATTTTATGTTTCATAAAGATAACAATGATAAACCAGGTAACAATCTTTTATTTCTAAATGTCAAGATGAACGTCACAGATTATATCCTTTTTGGAGCTCTAATAAAACTGGAATATTTTCATAATACCAACAAGGAACAATGTAACTATGAAACCACATTCTTATATTCTGTCCAGAGTGTTTACTCTGAGCATCCAATGTCCTAAAATTCCCTAAGATCCTTGTATGATGCGTGCTTCTAGTCAAGTAACTCCTAACTCTTATAATGGAGGATAACATAAAACATGAAACAATATGGCAACGATTGTGAAAGAAAAGAGACTTGTTTAGACATTAATTAAAAAAAATACACCAAAAAACCTTAAAGGTAGCTGATAATATTGGTGACAGTTTGCTAAATACAACACGAGCTCCTGCTTCAAGACTAAATTTATTTAGGAAGGTTTAGCATTTGGTCCTTTGTAAACTTTAGATGATGCTAGTCTGAAGTGATAAATAAAATTATTTTGCCTAGAGGTTCCTGAGAGACTGGGGCCTATAACATAGATTTGTCAGTGCAGCTCTGAACCCACAAAAAGTGCGGGCAAGAAAAGTGTTAGGAATAGTGGAGACACTGTTGCTACATAAGAGTTCTTTCAAAAGCATTGGAAGTTTAACTATAAGTCATTGTACTCTTCATACATAATTTAGTCACTAATTGTTTGGTAATTGATGTTCTTAAAATCAATAGTAAGATACATTTCAACAGTCTTCCCTCTGACAGTAAAGAAAGCCCTTCGTTTCAATTAGTAGGGGTTAGTGATTTTGGAAACTTGACCCTCTGAATAGGAATATCAAGGAAAAGAGTGAGACCTATGTTATGGAAGGTTGCCAATGTTTATGTCACAACTCCTTACATTGTGCATATCACATGCGTCACATTCTTTTGGAATGAGGTGGAGCATAGGCACAATTTAATAAAATGCTTGGGCGTAATTGAGCAAAGACTTGTTTCAAACATTGGTTTGCAGAAAATCCTCTCTGACAATATTTCTAGATTTCTACTTATTTATAAGCTTTGTTTACTTGTAAGGTTTGGTTTTTTTGCTTCCTTTCCTATTTTAGCTGAATTAAAAACAACATTACTTCTTTGGGAAATGCAATATGCTCCACTGAGTCCTTGTAGGAATACAGAAAATGTCCTTAGTAGTGGGGCAGGGAGATGCGTCAACTGGGGCTTTGGATACTCATGTTTTTAAGCAAACGTTCTCTTCATTTTAAGTGGCCCTATGATTAACGTAGCAGTAGAAAGTAAAGGTGTTTTCAAAATTGTATACACATTCAGTGAGTCATCCTGTATGTGTCGTGAACATGTACCTTTAAGTCTCAGGAAAGACCTGGGAATTACTTGATTTCATCTGCAATATAAACACTTGTTAGTCGTGAAAGGTCTTCTCAAGTTCAGTTCAGCTCTTTAATTGCCTGTTTTTTTCTGCTTTCCTTGTTATTAACACGTTTCCTTTCTTTCTTTTGCTGTGTTGTTTTTTCTTTTCTTTTATTCCTTTCACCTTCCCTCTAAAGGAGAGTCTTGCTGGCTGTGTATCCCATGAGCCATAAATCCTCTTGTTGGCCTGCTCAAATATCCTGCTCACTCCCCTCTTCAATATTTCAGACCCTTCCCCAGCATTCTCTTGGTCTGCAGAGCACTTGGCTTGTTGGAGAGGAAGGCAAGATGTGCTTCTTTTTCTTTTGGAGGTAAACTGAGAACAATCTTCCAGAAAATCACTCTTCCTCTCTACTTCTTCATTGTCATCTGTGAGCATCTCCTTTCCAAAAGCAAAAATAATAGCCCCTAACCTGGCAGGTACACTGCCTTCTAAGTTAAGATCACCAGAGTTTTTGAATTTAGTGTTAATATGGCAAAGCAATCCTTTTTTATCCTCCCAGTTTTATTGAGATGTAATTGACAGACAGCACTGTATAAAATTTAAGGTGTACAGCATAATGATTTGACTTACATATATCATGAAGTGATTACCACAAGTTTAGTGAACATTCATCATCTCATACAGATACAAAATTTTTAAAAAAGAAACTATTTTTCCCTTGTGACGAGAACCCTTGGGATTTACTCTCTCAACAACATTCCTCTGTAACATATAGCCGTGTTCACTGTGGATCTCTTATGTTGTCCATTACATTTCTAGGACTTTTTAAATGTATTCCAAACCTGTAGGCACATTACCAAGATTATGTTAGGTGCCTCTGAGAGAGAGTGAAGAAACATCATTTAGGAACGTCAGAGGGTAACTTTACTGACATCTGCTTCAAGACTGTTTCCTTCTTCTGAGTATCTCTAGGCAAGAAAATATTCCCAAGAATTGGGGTGGGGCTGGAGTCAGAGGCAGGCTGTTATAGAGCTCTGGGGTCTCCTTATCCATGCTCAGGGCTGGTTTGCCTGTATTTAGCTATGTGTCCATTACAACAAGCTGGGGGTTCTCTGTTGGCCAACTTTCCTGATTCTGTAGTAGAGTCCCAGGAAGTTATCAAGACACCAGGGAGAGAGGAACTTTCCCGTGGTCCAGTGGTGAAGACTCCAATGCAGGGAGTGCAGATCCTTGGCCGGGAAACTAAGGTCCAGTGTGCCTTAGGGAGGTACCAAAAAATTAAAAAAAAAAAAAAAAAAAAAAGAGCTTTCTAAAAAATATTACTAAAAGACACCAGGGAGGGAACTGTTCCTTGATTCATTTAAGCAGATGACTCTGTGGTCAGCCTCAGTGACATCTGTGTGCCTTGCATGTGGAGTGGAAGAAGGGAGAAGGCCACCAGACTATGTGGGCCACGTGGACCTGGGCGACAGCCAGCATGCAAGGATGAGTTGAGGATCAGATGTTCCCATCCTCCTCCGGTACAAAAACTTCCCTTATTGTGTTGGGACAAGTTGCTGGAATTATGGGAGCCTGAGAAAGAAATTAAATTTTGTTAAATAAAAAGGTTTAAATATATATATATATTTTGAATATCTTAGAAGTAGATAAGATATATACTTACTGCATTCATGTGTTTGGTATTTTGTTGCAGTTTAACATTCAGTTCAGTTCAGTTCAGTCGCTCAGTTGTGTCCGACTCTTTGTGACCCCATGAATCACAGCACGCCAGGCCTCCCTGTCCATCATCAACTCCTGGAGTTCACTCAGACTCACGACCATCGAGTCCGTGATGCCATCCAGCCATCTCATTCTCCGTCATCCCTTCTCCTCCTGCCCCCAATCCCTCCCAGCATCAGAGTCTTCTCCAATGAGTCAACTCTTCACATGAGGTGGCCAAAGTACTGGAGTTTCAGCTTTAGCATCATTCCTTTCAAAGAAATCCCAGGGCTGATCTCCTTCAGAATGGACTGGTCCCTTGCAGTCCAAGGGACTCTCAAGAGTCTTCTCCAACACCACAGTTCAAAAGCATCAGTTCTTCGGTGCTCAGCCTTCTTCACAGTCCAACTCTCACATCCATACATGACTACTGGAAAAACCATAGCCTTGACTAGATGGACCTTAGTTGGCAAAGTAATGTTTCTGCTTTTGAATATACTATCTAGGTTCTGTCTCTTATACACATCTCATCGTTCANNNNTTCTTCACAGTCCAACTCTCACATCCATACATGACTACTGGAAAAACCATAGCCTTGACTAGATGGACCTTAGTTGGCAAAGTAATGTTTCTGCTTTTGAATATACTATCTAGGTTGGTCATAACTTTTCTTCCAAGGAGTAAGCGGCTTTTCATTTCGTGGCTGCAGTCACCATCTGCAGTGATTTTGGAGCCCAAAAAGATAAAGTCTGACACTGTTTCCACTGTTTCCCTATCTATTTCCCATGAAGTGATGGGACCAGAAATTAGTGACTTTAATTTAGAAAAGTAATAAATCCTTAACAAGAAATAATAATTATTATAAAAATTTTATTAAAAATTGAATATTATCAAATAAATTTATTATACTTCATTATAAAATAATAAATAATAACAAAATAATTTTATTATAAAATAATTTTATTGAATAAGTCAAATTAAAAGCAATAACTAATATATAATAATAATAATGATGATAAAAAGAAACAAAGAAAAAAGCAACAAATCTTACCAAATACCATCCCTTAGAAAGAACCTATACTAATGGTAAACCACAGTCTGGACACATCTCTTTGGGTAATCAGAGGTATTAAAAAATGGGATCACACTGTACGTAATGGGGCTTCCCTGGTGGCCCAGACAGTAAGAATCTGCCTGCAATGCATAAGACCCAGGTTTGATCCCTTGGTTAGAAAGATCCCCTGGAGCAGGGTATGGCAACCCACTCTAGTATTTTTGTCTGGAGAATCCCCAAGGACAGAGGAGCCTGTCAGGCTACAATCCATGGGGTTGGGAAGAGTCAGACACAAATGAGTAACTAAGCACACACTAGATGTGCTATATTTAAGGATTAACTTGACTTTAACACAGGAAAAACGGTACTGAAGCAAAACTAAAGGAATTGTTATACTCCACATAACTGTTTCTTTACCATTAAGAGATACTAACTTGCATAAGTTTCCTTAAAAGTAAAAGGAGAAAATGAGGCCTAAATAATTGCATTTAATTTGATAAAATATGAACTGATTCCTTGATAGGAAAGACGAGATTGGTGTTTTGTACTTTTTTCCACTCTGCTGCTGCTGCTAAGTCACTTCAGTCATGTCCGACTCTGTGCGACCCCATAGACGGCAGCCCACCAGGCTCCCCCGTCCCTACTGCCCTCAAATTTAAATTCTGACCTCAGTGACTCGGGCTTGGCCACGTGACCTACTTTGGTCTGTGAATTGTGACGGAGCCTGACTTATGCCTCTTCTAAGCAAAAGGTTTTAATTCAAATGTGTGTTTTGGCTTGAGACATCTGGCTTTAGCCCGCCACAATGCAAACAGCATGTTCAGAAGAGGGGCTGGTCTTTTGGTCTGGTTTCAGCAAGAAGAAAACACGTGGCAATGGACCCCTTGGATTCACAGCCCTTATCTAACATGAGCGAGATACACATGTTTGCCAGTAGGATATGGAGTTTGTTTGTTACAGCATCAAAAATAGTAACTACATTTTTAAAAGTTTATGTATTTATATTCTGCAGTATAAACAAGAATTTTCCAGTTGTTTAGCTTTAGCTTTGTATTAAAATGGATTTAGTGTTTAGTATCAATTCTTTTGCTTAAGCCATCTCCATTTTTGAATGATTTGTTTTGATTCATCTCTTGATGAGTAGATTTCATCATAACACACATTTTTCTAAAAGAGCTCAAGGTTGCTATATATTTTGGGCTTTTTCAAGTTTGTGAGTACCTTCTTGTGGCCCTTGTCTATTGGACATTTGACATGACATTGAAGTCGCTCAGTTGTGTCCTATTCTTTGTGACCCCATGGACTGTAGCCTACCAGGCTCCTCCGTCCATGGAATTTTCCAGGCAAGAGTACTGGAGTGGGTCACCATTTCCTTCTCTAGGATATCTTGCCGACCCAGGGATCGAACCTGGGTTTCCCGCATTGCAGGCAGATGCTTTACCATCTGAGCCACCAGGGAAGTCCCTTGTCTACTGGAATACAAACTTAAATAGGTATGATGTTGTCACCCATTTTCTTTCGCAACAGTGTGTAAAGATTCTTTTCTCCATATCCTTGCCTGTGTGCTATCACTTCAATTGTGTTTGACTCTTTGTTGACCCTATAGACTGTAGCCCACCAGGCTCCTTTGTCCATGGGGTTTTCCAGGCAAGAATACTGGAATTGGTTGCTGTGCCCTCCTCCAGGGGATCTGCCTGATGCAGGGATCAAACCTGTGTCTCTTGTGTCTTCTGCATTGGCAGGTGGGTTCTTTGCCACCAGCAGCGCCTAGGTGAGGTGGCGGGGGGTGGTGGGGTGTAAACACTTATTTGTTGTCTTTTTGACAATAGCCATTCTGACAGATGTGAAGTAATATCTCATTGTGGTTTTAATTTGCATTTCCCTCATGATTAAAGATGATTTCATCCATTAAAGATGATTAGTGACGTTGAGCATCTTTTCATGTGTCTGTTGGCCATCTTCATGTCTTTGGAATTTAAAAAAAATGTAGTAAAATATACATAACGAAATTTACCATTTTATCCATTTTTGAGTGTGACGCTTCATGACATTAAGTACATTCACATTGTTGTACTACCATAACCACCATCCAATGCCAGAACTGTTTTTACCTTGCAGAACTAAAACTCTCCATCCTTTAAACAATAACTCCTCATTCCCTGTTTCACCCGCCCCACCCCATGCAACCACCATTTTACTTGATCTCTAGGAATTTGACCACTCCAGATATCTCATACAAGTGAAATCATACAACATTTGTCCTTTTGTGACTGGCTTATTTCACTTAGCATAATGTTTTCAAGGTTCATCCATTCTGTAGCATGTGTCAGAGTTACCTTCCTTTTTTAAGGCTGAAATCCCATGGACGGAGGAGCCTGGTAGACTGCAGTCCATGGGGCCGCGAAGAGTCGGACACGACTGAGCAACTTCACTTTCACTTTTCCCTTTCATGCATTGGAGAAGGAAATGACAACCCACTCCAGTGTTCTTGCCTGGAGAGTCCCAGGGATGGGGGAACCTAGTGGGCCGCCGTCTATAGGGTCGCACAGAGTCAGACACGACTGAACAACTTAGCAGCAGCAGCAGCAGTATTCATTTGTATGGATATACCACATTTTGTCTATCCACTTATTTGCTGATGGACACTTATGTCCACCTTTTGGCTATCATGAATAATGCTGCTATGAACACAGGAACACAAATATCTGTTCAATTCCATACTTTCAATTATTTTGGATATACACTTAGAATTATATGATAATTACCATATGGATCATATGATAATTCTTTTTTTCTTAAGTTTTTGAGAGGCAGTCATACATTTTCCATACTGGCTGCCCAGTTTCACATTTCTACCATCAATTCACAAAGATTCCTATTTCTCCATGTCCTCACCAACACTTGGTTTTTAGGTTTGTTTTCCTTGTTTGTTTTATAATAGCTATTCTTATGTGTAGAAGGATCATTCCTTGATCAGTTCTCTACATATACCATCTCTTCTCTATTTCCTATAATCTTTTTATTATTCTCATGTATATTCTTTGTGATTAATTCAGGTCTTTCAAATTAATGAATTCAGCTATATCGATTCTTTTCTTTGCTATTACATACTTATTAGATATATTATGCACATGTATTGATAATTTGCTAGTTTCTTTAGCTTTGCATCATGCATTTTCAACTCATTCTGTCATTTTCTGATCTTCCTTTATTGAATGCAGATATTTTAAAAATTTTATATCTCAAAACATTTTCCAGGAGTATCATTCTGTTCTTTGAGATATGTGTCCTTTGAGACCAGGTCCATCATATTTGTTGCCTGCTCTTTTCCTTTGTTTTATTTCCCTTTTATCCTTGTAGCGTGTTGGTATAGTTGCCTTGCCACTTCTCTTCTTGTTTATGTTTAATGTATAAGACAGGGGGCATCTCTAGCCAGTCTTCCCTTTGCTCTGAGAGATTGAGTACATGCTCCTTGCCATGCTTCCTCCTTTGCCTCAGCCTACCTTGTTTCTCTCAGCTTCAGTCTGAGGGATAAACATAGATTTCTGTCCATTTATCTTTAGCCTGAAGGCATTGCAGCAGGCATGGAGGGAGACATTAGCTGGGGGCTGGATGCAGTCTCTGTCAAAGGACCTTATTTTCCCCTGGGTTGCCTACTGTCTCCCATAACCTGCCTCCATTCAAATTGGGAAGTAGTTTGTCCATTCTTCTTTCTGTAATGTTGATTTGGCCAAAAATTTCATTTGGGTTTTTCCATAAAATATTACAGGAAAACCTGAAGACGTTTTGAGGCAACCCAATATAATTTTTAGAAGGGTGAGGTTAGAAAGCAATCCGCAAAGAAATCTTTTGTTGTCTTTCTTTGACCAACATTTTCTTACCATTCATGTCATGAAGCTTAATGTCTTTTCTTTTTGTTTTATTTAAGTTTTTAATTGAAGTATAATTAACATATAACATTATATTAGTTTTGAGTGTACAACTTAATTACTTGATGTTTATATACATTGCAAAATGATCACCATAGCAAGTCTAGCTAACATCCATCCCCATAGATAGTTTAAAAATATGTTTTTTCTTGCAATAAAGACTTAAAAGATCTATTCTTTTAGCAACTTTCAAATGCGCAATCTGGTATATTAACTATAGTCACCATGCTGTACTTTATATCCCCATGGTTTTTTAATGCTTTTTTTTTTTTTAGGTAACAGAAGAAGAAACAGTAGTAAGGATTTGTCTTTTCCTGAAATCCAATATTATCTTTTGAATTTTTGTTCCAAGGCTACGAATAGCCTTACCTGCCTTATAAAAAGAAACAAAGCTTGTCGTTCTTTGGCATCAGGGGATGTTTTTTAGAACTTTTGGCAGCTCCACTGACCTCACAGTTTTCACTTAGTGAATTTCAGAGACTCTCAGAATCTTTCTACCAAGGGATCATGAGAGGACCGTGTCTTTTTAATTTCACATGTTGACCTCTTGGGTTTGATGTGGATTTTGAGAGGGCCTCTTTGCCTTGCTGACATCTGAAACCCTGTTTTTTCCTTCTTCTGATGGGAAGAGTTGAAGAGAAGGTGAGGTCAGGAGGAAATACAGCCTGAGGAGCTTAGTAGGTGGTTGATGATGTCACTGGCTGAGGAATGGGGCAGCTGCCCCTGGGAGGTGGGGTGGGCAGCGGGAGAGGGACTGCAGGAGGGCACTGGTAGGTTCTGCCTCCCCAGGAAGTAGGGACAAGCGAGATTCTCTGGAGCCCATGTTCTATTTTACTCCCCGTCTGCCTGCTCCTTTCACATCTCCCTCTGCTGCTTTTGCCCTCTGTTCCTGCATGCTTCCATCCTGCTCAGTCCAGGCCCAACTCCAGGAGAAGTTTTGACATAGCAGTGTACACTGCAGAAATAGGATATATCTCTTTTGAACATCTTGGCATTGACACATTCATATGTTATTAGATATTCATTTTTATCAATTATTTTAAACACTTGACAAACCTTGTCTTTGCTTCTGAAATGATTCATTGTGTTTGGATCTGTATGTCTTTGTTCAGTCTTTAAGTCACTCTTTGCCACCTATGACTACAACATGCCAGTCTTCCCTGTCCTTCACTATCTGAGTTTGCTCACACTCATGTCCGTTGAGTCAGTGATGCCATCTAACCATCTCATTCTCTGTCATCCCTTTGTCCTCCTGCCTTCAATCTTTCCCAGCATCAGGATCTTTGCCATTGAGTTGGGTCTTCGCATCAGGTGGCCAAAGTACTGGAGCTTCAGCTTCAGCCTCAGTCCTTCCAGTGAATATTCAAAGTTGATTTCCTTTAGGATTGACAGGTTTAATCTCCCTGCAGTCCAAGGGACTCTCAAGAATCTTCTCCAGCACCACAATTTGAAAGCATCAATTCTTCGGTGCTCAGCCTTCTTCATGGTCCAACTCTCAAGAAAATAATGAAATGCTTTTGATTCACAGAAGAGCCCATTCACTTACAATTAAAATCTCACTAATACCAAAGAGCATCAGAGTGTTCACATTGATTCAGAAAGAAATGTTATAATAACTTTTCTGATATGTGAGAAAAATTATACTCTGCCTGAGTGATCTGCCATGTCGGAATTATCTTTAAATAAATTACTAAATTTTGAATGTGCTGGAAAAGATTCAGAGTCCTCAGAATTCAGATAGAGCCCTGGGAAAGAGGACAATCTCTGGTCCCACATGGCTTGCTCTGCTGGCTCTGGCTGGGGCTTGCAAGGTGGGTGCCCATCAGATCTGGCCCTCTGGGAGTGCTTTTCAGAGTTCCCTTCATCACTTCATGGGACTGCAGTTGGAGACTTTCCCCTGGATGACCTGGGTGACTGAACAGGCAATATTGTGTTTGTTTTCCTCTGAAAAGATTGATTCTGCCAAGAACTTGAGTTTCAACAGCCTTCTTAACTCTTTTATAGGGGCCTAGAAGTCCCTGATTGGTGCTTGGGACCAGCAAGGAGAAGGGCCTTGTGCATCTAGCTACTCACCTGTCCTCTTAGAATTCAGCTGCTTTCTTAGCATTCCTCCAGGCAGATCTAGTGGCCTTGTTATGTTTTCATGGACTACCCAGTCACGCATTTGGTATCTGAGACTCCTTTTTCTTAAAAGACAGTTCTGTGTCTTGCCAGATACTGTCAACAAGATTGTGAGTCTGAGTTAACAATTCCTGAAAAAAAATTCCATATTCTCTTAGTATATACCACCAGTATGTACTAAGATACCGCCAGTAAGGAGCTAATCCCACCATGGGTGATATTTCTAAGCAGATATATTTTATTTGAGAGGATGAAAATAGAACAAGGTCAAGGCCTGAAGTCTAGACCCATTCTCCCTATGATTCAAATAACTTTTATTTCAGTAAAATATCCCAATAAGTAGGGTTGTGTGAGGATTAATTTAAAATAACTTATACAGAGCACATAACAGTTCCTGACACATAATAAGAGTTCAATAATAAAAATAAGCAACGGTTCTTGGACAGCCACTATAAAAGATACATGTGTCTATAAACCCACATACGTTTGAACAAGTTAGCCGACAGGAAACATGTGAAACATTTCCTCAGCCTACCACTCAGGCTTGTATTTTTTAACAATTCATAGGAAATAAATATAATAGTATATATGGAATAAATTATATATGGAATAAAATATACTCACATATAGGATAAAATACATCATCTGTTAATATGTATAAATGAAAACAAGCTGCTTTTCCTAATCAGTTTAAATATTATAGCTGGTTTGTGGAGCTCTGTTTATGTACCAGGTATTACACAAAGCACTTTGCAAAGGTGAGCTCATTTAACGTTACATCAACAGTGGGTGCTACTGTTATTCCTGCTTTATAGATGAGGCAACAGGCTCGTGTATGTGTGTGTGTGTGTGTGTGTGTGTGTGTGTGTGTTGCTTTAAGTGTCTTGCCTGTGCTCACAGATCTACTAATTGAACAAAGCTGGAAGTGGACCCAAGTGTGTCAGAGTCCTGAAGACAGGGTCCTGCATCTCCAAGCACCACTCTTTCACTCACTAGCTATTTATTTGCTGAGCTAGTCTCTAGACTGCCACTCACAACCTCTACACTTCTCCAAGGAGATTTGATGTTGACTTTAAGTGTTTTTTTGTTTGTTTCTTTAATGAACATTTGAAAGAACATTTTTATTGACTGCTCATTATGTGCCAGATATTTTGTTAATCACTTTACAATAGATTTTCTTAATTATTCCTGTGGGCTTTCCTGGATCCCACCTATAGCTCCAGCTTAATTCTTCAGTTTCAATTCTGTTTTTTTAAAAAAAATCTTATTTGGTTTTTTAAGTATTATTTGTTCCCTTAACAACTCTGCAAGGTAACAACTGATATTTTCCTTTTGTAGAAGCTCCAGGAGATGAAATCATACAACTCTTCACTAGCAGGCCAGAACTGATTGAGACTGTAAAGTCCTTCATCTTTCTACTTCACCATAGCCACACCCACACAACCATCACCCATCACTCAGAAACCTTTCCCCTGTGCAGCAAGCTGGTCAGCTCCCAGGAGGAGGGCTCCCCAGCATCCTGGTCATGGATGTGCTGAAGTTGATAGAAGGGGAAGAGGACCAACCAATGAGTCAGTGGCTTGGCTCTGATGGGAAGCCTCCCTTTGACCTGCTGCTCCAGCCCAGCCCTATGGAGATGATGAGGCCCGACAGCCTCACAGCTGGGGGTGTGGTCCTCCTGCAGGGATCTGATTGATGATGTTTGTCACAGTTCTAACTCTGGGTGTTATTCTTTTAGCACTTCATCTATTTCCCTTTAGATGGCTGGCGGTAAAGATTTTCATCGTTGTCTTTTGGTTAACCTCAAAGGAGGAAGTTAACAAGCACCAAACATGTTTGGAAGGATTTCAACCCCAATTAAGTGCATACTGTAGCATGATTTGATTTGTGGGAGAGGCATAATAAGGAATTCAGAGTAAATCATATCTAACATGACACCAGGAACTAAATTTAGATGTTTCACATCATGGAATGTGTGGTTGCCCACCCAAGAACACAGCTATCTCTGCAAATTCCTGTAGGCTGCTTGTGCTGGCTGACTCTCTAGATGTTCGTTGACATCCCATAGGTTTTTTTTCCTGTTGAACCATGGAAGTGGGCATCACCATTTGGGTCCCCTCTCCCCATATTTGCTGAGAGTTATAAGAAGATCTGCTGTCAATTCCTTGATAGAGAAGTGCTCCCTCAGTACAAAATAAGCCCCCCTTTGCAGCATACCCTCTTTTCTGCCTGGACCTGGGAAGTCCACACAGACCTGGACTTGGGGCACCTAAGACTCACTAGTTAGAAAGGTGTGTGTCCATTCTAGTTGTTCTGTTTACAGACCCAGTGGTTTCTTGATTTTCTGCCCCTCCCACGGTGAGCTTTTTCCTTACCATTGACCAAAGGGAAATGGCAGACTCAGCAGCTTTGGAAAGCTCATTTCCTTTCCCTCTATTTAGTTCCACTGAATAAGGCAGCATTTTTGGACAGGTCACAGCTCTGTGAGCTCTCTTGGTAGAACTCTTACCTGCTCATCATTCATTTCCTCTCATTTGTTGGTTTATCACTGTAGCCAATTTTCAAGGTGCTTTTCTCTCCTCTCTGTCTTCTTACTGAGGATGAGACATGCTTCTCTAAAATTTCCTACTAGTTACTATAAAAAAATCATTTTCAAATTTTGGTTCATCCTGTAAGTCTTCAGAGTCAGTGTCCTTTTACTTATTTATTTTTTTGTCTAACGTTTTAAATAGGCCTGATGTTAGTTTTTCACTTTTCTTATTTTTAAAGAATGGAAGATACAATATTTTCCATAGATAGAGTCTGTGGTTTGTCTTCGAGCTCATTCTTCATACAAGCAGCTGAAGAACATGTTCAATGGGCTCCGGTTAGACTGACATTTCATTTCACCTCACTCCCGCCTCCTGACAGCTGACCCTGATGGAAATCCTCACAGGCTGTCACTTCTGCATGTGCCCTTTCTGGGACTGCTTCTGGAGAGCAGTGCTGCCTGTTGTGATTTAGAGAACTGTACTTTCCGTGCATTTTCTGGGAATTCCTAAATCTGACTAAATATAAGAGAGAAAGTGTTGGGCCAGGATGAGAGGTAGATGAGGATGGCCCAAGTCTCCAGAGAACGTCACCACAGAGAGAGAAGGCTGCTGTTACCCAGTTAGAAGTCTCTGGTATGTCTGAGCCCAGGGATCAGATATGGAGAAGGGCAGGGACCCCTTCCCTCCTCCTGTCTGTTTTCAGCGTGGCAGGGGGAAGTTTGCTCTATTTCTGTGGTTATAGCACCAGGCGTTGTGGTTTGTGGTTTTAATCCCATTTTGCCAGTCTTGCAGTTAATGGAGGTTGATCCTAGATTCTGAAAATAGGTTGTTTAGTTCCAGTTTTGCGGGTGGCATAAAGTTTGCATTTGTTTCTGTGTCTTTATAGGTATTTTGTTGAACTGATTAGAGAGGTTGAATAAGGGCCTCTAAGCCAGATGGTGTTTTAAACCCAACTTTCTCCCAATCTCCATTTCTTAAAAGTCAAAAAGCCCTTTAGTCCAAAATATGGCTGTGTTGATATCCTTGTAGATAATGCATCACTTAGCTGACAGGAAAGAAAGGTCTATTGAGCTGCGATGAGCTCGCTAAGGCAGGGGGGCTTCTAATTGAGGAACAGGTTTCCTGTAACACAGTTTCTCATTGTCTGGGGAGGCTGCATTGACAGAAAGACTACACTGATGAAACCATCTGATCTTTCAGCCCATTCACCGTATGTAGAGAGGTCCTATAAATTCTAATGATCCAATAGCAGAGCTTAGAAACACTCGAATGTAAAAGGCACACAACCCTTGCGAGCAGATTGTGAGTTGTGTCCTCCCCGCTCAGGGGTCAATTACTGAGGGCTGTGGACCAGTTTTTCTGACTTCCCTGACGACTGGCGCTACAGCTCACTGCAAGACGTGTGCCCAGCCCCTTTGGCTTCACTGCCACGGGACACACGTCCCACGGCGGGATGGGAAAAGGAGTGCCTTCCTCCCGTGACAGGGATGTTGACAGAGCCGAGTCCCTGCTGCACGGGAACAGAGTGCAGACAAATGTTTGGCACTGGAGCAGGCCTTAGGCGCCAACGTTTGAGCTGCTAAAGCCCAGCACAGTCATGCAGCCAAAACTGCAGAGTCCAAGTAGCTCCCTTTACAAAACCTGAAGTGAACAAGCATCAGTCTAGACTCCGTCTGATGGAAGGTCCTACACACTGGTGATGTCTAGTCAGGGTGTCAGGATGCATTCAGCTGGGTGGAACAAAAAGATGCACGTGAGAGGATCTCCTCCCACTGTCCTTCTGCTTCACCAGCATTCAAGGGCTCTGAGCCAGGTCCTCTGTAGTTTTAGTAGAATAGCTAAGAGGCAGGATCAAATAAAAAGTATAGAATGCATTTTTTTTTTTTTTTGGTTCACACACTTTGTTGTTGTTGTTGAAGTATAGTTGATTTAGAGTGTTTTGTTAGATTCTGGTGTTCAGCAAAGTGATTCAGTTCCATATACACACACAGATATATATTCCTTTTCAGATTCTTTTCTATTATAGGTTATTATATGCTGTGTTGTGCTTAGTCACTCAGTTGTGTCCAACTCTTTGCAATGCTATGGACTGTAACCCACCAGGCTCCTCTGTCCATGAAGATTCTCCAGTAAGAATACTGGAGTGGGTTGCCATGCCCTCCTCCAGGGGATCTTCCCAATCCAGGGATCGAACCCAGGTCTGATTCTTTACTGTCTGAGCCACCAAGGAAGCCCATACATTATTATAAGATATTGAATATAATTCCCTGTGCTGTACAATAGGGTCTTATTATTATTTTATATGAAGCAATGTGTATCTGTTTGGATTTTTATGTCTGTGAGTTGGTTTCTGTTCTATAACTGAGTTCATTTGTATAGTTTAGATTCCAGAATAAGTGATGTTATATGATATTTGTCTTTCTCTGTCTGACTTAGTTCATTTAGTATGCTAATTTCTAGGCCCATCCTTGTTGCTGCAAGCGACAGTCTTTCTTTCTTTTCCTTTTTTATTTATTTTCTTACTTTATTTTACATTACAATACTCTGTTGGCTCTATTTCTTTCTTTTCTATTGCTGAATAGTATTCCATTGTGTAAATATTCCCACTCTTCTTTATCCATTCATCTGTTGATGGACACTTGGGTTGCTTCCATGTCTTGGCTATTATTAATAGTGCTGCTATGAACTTTGCGGAGCATACGTCTTTTCAAATGAAAGTTTTCTCCAGATTTATGTCCAGAAGTGGGATTGCTAGATCAAATAGTAGCTCTATTTTAGTGTTTTAAGGAACCTCCACGCTGTTCATTGTGGCAGTACCAGTTCACATTCCCACAAAAAGTATAGAAGGGTTCCTTTTTCCCACATCTTCTCAAGCATTTATTATTTGTTGAGTTTTTGATGACAGTCATCCTAACTGGTATGAGGTGATACCTTGGTATAGTTTTGATTTGAGTTTTTCTAATAATTAGCAATATTGAGCATTCATGTACCTATTGGCCATCTGTGTCTCTCCTTTGGAGAAATGTCAGGGTTTTTGCCCATTTTTTTATTTTTTATTTATTTATTTTTTGATATTGAGCTGTATGAGTTGTTTATATACTTTGGAAATTAAGTCCTGTCAGTCTTATGGTTTGCAAATATTTTCTCTCATTCCATAGGTTGTCCTTTCCTTTTGTTAATAGCTTCCTTTGCTCGTTGAAAGCTTGTTAAGTTTTATTAGGTTCCTTTTTTTTTGTTTGTTTTAATTTTTGCTTTTACTTCTTTTGCCTTGGAAGAGTGACCTAAGAAAATGTTGCTATGACATATTTCAGAGAATGTTTTGCCTGTGTTTTCATTTAGGAGGTTTATTATGTCCTGTCTCATATTTAAATATTTAAGCCACTTCAAGATTATTTTTGTGTATGATGTGAGGAAGTGTTCTAACTTCAAAGATTTACATGTAGGCATCCCTATATCCCAACTCTACTTGCTGAAGAGACTTTCTTTTCTTCATTGTATACCTGGCTTGAAGATTGTAGAAGATTAATTGACCTTAGGTGTATGAGTTTATTTTTGGATTTTCTATTCTATTCCATTGCTCTATATGTCTGTTTTTATGCCAATATTTTGTCAGTTTGCTTCCAGAACCTTTGTAGTATTGTCTGAAGTCTGAGGAAGTTATGCTTCCAGCTGCTTTTCCCCACTTAGGATTGCTTTGCCAATTCTAGGTCTTTTGTGGTGCCATTAAATTTTGGAATTATTTGTTCTAGTTCTGTGAAAATGTTATGAATAATTTGATAGGGACAACATCAAATCTGTAGATTGCTTTGGGTTGTATGAACATTTAAACAATATTAATTCTTCTTTAAGAGCATGGGATATATTTTCCATTTCTTTGAATCATCTTCAATTTCCTTTATGAAGTAAGTCAGAAAGAAAAATGCCAGTACAGTATATTAACACATATATATGGAATTTAGAAAGATGGTAACGATGATCCTATATGTGAAATAGCAAAAGAGACACAGATGTAAAAAACAGACTTTTGGACTCTGTGGGAGAAGGCGAGGGTGGGATGATTTGAGAGAACAGCATAGAAACATGTATATTACCATATGTGAAATAGATCGTCAGTCCAGGTTCGATGCATGAGACAGGGTGCTCAGGGCTGGTGCCCTGGGATGACCCTGAGGCATGAGATGGGGAGGAAGGTGGGAGGGGGATTCAGGATGGGGAACACATGTACACCTATGGCTGATTCATGTCAGTGTATGGCAAAAACCACTACAATATTGTAAAGTAATTAGCCTCCAATTAAAATAAATAAATTAAAAACAAAAAAGAGTTTCACCTCACTGGCCAGGCTTAATTCCTAAATTGTGGAGTGTTTTGTTCTGTTTTGTTGATGTGATTTTAAAAGGATTTATTTTTACTTTCTCTTTCTGACAACTGTTATTGTAAAGAAATGTAATGTATTTCTGTATGTTAATCTTATATCATGCTACCTTGCTTAACTTGTTTTTAGTTCTGTAGTTTTTGTGTGGAGTTTTTAGGGTTTTCTATACATAGTATCTTGTTACCTGCATATAATGACCCTTTGCCTCTTTCCTTCCAATTTAGATATCCTTTATTTCTTTTTCTTATCTGATTTTTGTGGCTAGGGACTTTCACTTATTGGAAGTCCTGTGTTAAGTAGAAGTGGTGAGAGTGGGCATTCATATCTCATTCTAGATTTTAACAGAAAGATTTTCAGTTTTCATGGTTGAGTATTATGTAGACTGTGAGTCTGTAATAAATAGCTTTTATTATGCTGAGGTATATACCCTCTGCTCACTTTGGTAAGAGGTGTTTTTTTTTATCATAAATGGATATTGAATTTTATCAAATGCTTTTTCTGCATCTATTGAGATGATCATGTGGCTTTTGTCTTTTCTTTTGTTGATATTGTATATCACATTGATTTGCAAATATTGAACCATCCTTGTGACTCTGGGATAAATCCAACTTCATCATGGTGTATGATTCTTTTTAAGTATTCTTGGATTCAGTTTGCTAATATTTTATTGGGGATTTTTGCATCTATGTTCATCAAAGATATTGGCCTGTCATTTTCTTTATTGGTAGTGTCTTGGTCTAGTTTTGGTAACAAGGTGATGTTGGCTTCATAGAAAGACTTTGAGAGTGTTCCTTCCTCTAGTTTTTAGGAGAGCTTGAGAAGGATCAGTGTAAGTTCTTCTTTATATGTTTGGTAGAATTCCCCAGTGAAGTCATCTGATCTTGAACTTTTGTTTGCATGGAATTTTAAATTACAGATTCCATTTCACTCCTAGTGATCAGTTTGTTCAAATTATTTATTTCTTCTTGATTCAGTTTTGGTGGGCTGTATGTTTCTAGAAACGTGTCCATTTCTTCTAGATTGTCAAATTTGTTGGTATATAATCGTTCATAGTATTCTCTTATTGTTTTTTTATATTTCTGCAGTATTGGTATCAACCAACAACTTCTCTATTTTCATTTCTTATTTTATTTGTGTCCTTTCTCTTGTCTTTCTGGTGGGGCCTGGCCAGAGGTTTATCAATTTTGTTTATTCTTTCAAAAAATAAGCTCTTGGTTTTATTGATTTTTTTTTATTTTTTAATCTCTAGTTTATTTCCTCCCTAATCTTTATTATTTTCTTCTATTCACCTTAGGTGTTGTTTGTTCTTCTTTTTATAATCCTTTTAAGTGGTAGGTTAGGTTGTTTATTGAGATTTTTCTTGACTTTTGAGAAAGGCCTATATCACCATGAATTTCCCCTTTTGGACCACTTTAGCTGCATCTCATAGACTTTACATGGTTGTTAAAATGTCTTTAAAAGTCTTTTTGCTGAGGCCACAGACTGACTTAACTGCACGAAAGTAAGTAGGTCTTGGAATAGTGTTAATGAGAAGTTGTTAGTCATCTGTCTGTTCACTGGTACACCATCATCTACAGAATGAGAGAATGCTAATTAGGCCCTGTCAGGGTTGACACTGAGACCGTGTGACCAGTTCCTAAAACAGTGTGCTCACAGAAATCACTGGTAAGAGCTAGTACGTGTGTGATGGTTTCTGTGTATGCATAGGGATTCTAAAAGTACAGCACACATTGTTATTCACTCTGGTTGCCAACTTTGTGAACCAAGTTTTTCAGTTCTCTATATTTTTTGTCATATGTATTTTATGCCTTCTCTGCATTGAGAAAGAGGAAGAAAGGAGAAAACCTACAGTCAAATCATATTCTTGAATTTAATTTAGCTAGGATTGTTTCACCAAGAACACCTTCCTCGAAAGATCTTTAGCCTCCAACCATCTTTCTAGAGGCTAAGCCCTGTGCTGACAGTAGAGAAACGAGATCAAGAGTCCTCTCTTGTCCACATTATCCCGGACTTGAGGCAATCTAGTTACATCAGGTTGTTTCTGGAATTTTCCCTGATGTTATTTGAATTTCTCTGGTGACACTTAGCCTACTGGTTGGTCTCAAAATGAGGTCATGCTTCAAGAGTCAGGGTTTTCTGTGGTAACAAACAACCTCAAAATCTCAATCACTTACCCCACTTATTTCTCACAGTTCTGCAAGTCAGCTATAGCTTTGATGGCTTAACTGGGCTCAGCTAGAATTCTCTAGGCTACAAGCTGGGTTCCCATCTGCTTCATGTATCTTCTCATCCCACTAGCTATGGCCTATTGTCTTTATAATAGAGGGTAGAGGATCAGGAGGGGTAAAAGAAAACACCCCTATTTGAAGCCTTGGCTCTGAATTGGCACAAGAACACTTCCACTCATATTCCATTGGCCAGAGCTATTGATTCACAAGGCCCATTCCAAGCTCGATGGTGTGATGTTATATACTCTGCCTACTAGGAAGTATGGACAAGTCACATGTAAAATGGGTATTATCTTAGTACAAGGACAGAACAGAAAGTTGAAAACAGTAATCCTGTTTTATCCCAAACACCATATAGTGACCTGAAAAGGAGAGTCACCATACTTCACTCCTAGCTTTACTAGATGTCTTCAGTTCATCTAATATAGTAACGATAGAGTATGTATCTCTCCTATAGAGCTAGAACAGCGTTCTTCCACCCCTCCTCACCTCCACCCTCTCCATGTACACACACTAGAGGACACCTCATTAGGTTAGACAAGATTTATTGTCTCTTCTCTTCAGTGGAGCGTGTAGTAGAAATAGCTTGGAATCTGTTTTCACATAGATGTTTGTTTCACTTCAGCTAAGGAATTAAATAGCTGAGAGTCATCTTGGGAAATCTATGAGGCTTCCCCAGTGTTCATTTCTTCCATCCAGCATAGGGGACAAAGAACCTTCTTCACTGACTTACTCTGCAGATTAAATGAGATGACTTATATAAGCTACTTACTATGTCTCTCATAAAGATTCATTTCCTTCTCCTTCTCCTAAATCTCATCAGCCATCCAAAGTAAATTTTAAATCCTAATGCCTTCCCTTAACCATATTTAACTTCCCTTTGAATTCATTGAGCTTCTCCTCTGAACTTCAATAGTTCTTAGGAGAGGGATCCATAAACTGCTCCTGTATTCGTGAGTGGATTTCAGGAATTTCATGGACCATCCCTCTCTTCTTTGGAATCCATGTGAAATTTTGTGTGTATAAACCATATGCTTATTTCTGGGGAGAGACTACATAGCTTTCTTCTGAACCACTAAGTGCCTCTGGACCCAGAAGAGGTTCTGAACAATTGATATTAGATGAACTGGATAACCTGACCTCCATGATACACCACTGTGTATGCTGAGTGTTGCTTCACGCTCTTAGCTCTCTTTCCCCATCTTAATTATGAGCTTATTGAGAGGAACCAAAATATCTTGCATGGCTTACAAATCTTCTCCAACCTGTAGCACAGGCTGAACACTAGTTGAAAATTCAAGAGATATTTGTTGAATAATTATCCCCAGAAAAAAGGCTTAAGAAGTTTACTACCATACCCCCTCCCACCAGGATGAACCTAAAGAGTCAAACATTTAATGACAGTGCTGAACGCATGCAGAGAAAAAAAAATCACTTAAAAGCCCCCGGAAACTGGTAGTAGCTGAGTTTGTCTGTCACGTGAAACATTTCATCAGATGTGACTGAGGCACATCTCTCTGCTGATCAAAACCCATCTCCTTCCTTCATTTCTTAAAAGAAGTATGGAATATTTTAGTGATTACATGTCTGGTTTTAGGTTAGAGCTAAGAAGGGGAGGCTGTTGGAGAGTGACATTTTGAGAGTGTGTTGGAATGTAACACAGTCCTACTAGAGAACTCTCAGATCTTTTTGCAAAAGGGGCCTCTCTTAATCCAAAGGTTGATATTTGGGTCCAAATATAATCTTAAAAAAAAAAAGGAAGAAAAGAAGAAATAAAGGTAAATGAACTTTTTTGGTGCCTTTTATTTCTGGGAAGCAAAATAAATGTAGGGTTGAGATCATTAATCAGAACCATAAACAACACCCAAATATATCTTCAGAAGGTATATTTCTAAACATGTTTTAACCCATTGAAAGTACCAGGTAGGTTTGAAAGAGAAAGAAAGATCAGGAAATGTTTCATGGAAGATGGAAGCATGTTGTCACAAGTCCGGGAGATCTTGCCGGTCCAATGGTCCCTTTATTGGTTATGACTTCCCAGATTCAAGTCTTTGATTCCCCAAGATTTGCAAGATGAGTTGTGGGGACACCATGGTCAAGTGCAGCATGGCCACAGAATTCACAAGACACGTTCTCTACATAAAAATTCACAAGCATACCTTTTTTTTTTTCTCAAATCAATTCTCGAACACTTTCTGACGGCCAGATTGTGTACGCCTAGCAACAATTCTATTTTTTTGTGTGTTTTATTCTTTTTCTCAGCTTCCTTGCTAGGCTTTAGGGAATTAGCAGGACTTACCACCGATTGGATTGCAGGCTTTTTGGCCCACAACAAGGCTTGCTATCATCAGGTATGTAAAATCTTGCCCAGTGTAGTCAGAAGTTAAAACCAAACCATCGTAAACCTGCAGGACTTATGACCCTGAAAGCCCTGGGGGAGGTTGCTGGACCAGACCTCGGTGGAACTTTGCCCATAGCCCCAAATGGGAAATATATATGAACTGGTTCCATGCAGTGTGAAGGCTGAGACAGCAGCAGAATGCTTTTATAGACAGATACAATGATAGATTAGTACACATTTAATCTTAGGCTGGGGGTTTAGAGGACCCAGTCTTCCTTAGCTCCTCCTCCCTCTCTGTTAATGTTAATGGTCCACAGTGCAGATGTAATGATAATGGGCATTTTTCTTTTGTGACACAATTATTTTATACTTAAGCCAATTAGAAAGTCATTCCATAAGGAAAAGAAGTGCAAATGGGACATCAGTGTATCACGTGGTTGAGATGTGTTATAGGATTGCAGAGTTCTAGTTTAATTGGGATTGGGGGGATGAAAAGAGGTCATAGGTAGTTTAATAGTAGTTTGGTAACAAAAAATAACATCACATTTTAAAGTATGTAGATATAATTGACTTGAAGAAAGTCTGCTTACATACAAACTTATAGAACCAATGAATTAGGGGCCGTTGTTTACACTACAAAATTTCTTTATTTTTTGCCAGGGTCTTTACGAAGACTAAGTTTCCTGGTTATCTTTAATATACATTTGATTTGCAAACATTCAGGGGGTATACTGTTTTTCAGGAGCCAACTTATTGGGAAAAAGAAGATACTTTATAAAGGTATTAGAGTTAAAAGATGTCATGTTGGAAAACACTTCAGATATAAGCACAAAGACCTTGACCACAGTTTACGAGGGAGATAGGAATTATAAGTCTTGAGACAAGCTGAAGAAACAGAATTTGTGGATCTGTTAATCTCATGTCTGGTGTGTACAGATAATTATGTATTTTGATCATGGAAATGACTAAGCACACATCCTGAACAGAAAAACCAAAGCTGTTGGGTTTAGCACTTTATTAGATTCCATATTACATTCTATATTCTATCAGAGCTTAAATAAAAAACAAAAGCAAAAATTAAAAATTACAAGTTCCTGAAGAAGTATCAGAAGCCTTCTTTAGATAAAGAATTAATTTCTAGCACTGTTAGAGTTCTTCACAGTTAGATATCTCTAAGACATCCAACATGTCCTCACCCTGGGTTCATTTTTAAGTTATCTGACTTCTCAGAGGCTCTAAACATCGGCGGTCACTGGGGAAGATTTCTGTATCCTATTCCCTTGCGAATGGAAGACAGAAAGTAAATATATTTACATACACAGTGATTCTGTGAGAAGAGCTAGGAGCAATGAACATCTTTCCCCAAGGCATCGAGAAATTGCCCAGGGATGCTTCTAATAGAGGAAGGTTTACTGTCTCCAGGCCTGTGAGCTACTCAGTTTTTCTTCTGGGACTTTTCTTCACATCTCTGAGAAATGCTCCATAAGGCATTAAGTGAAATGGAATAGAAACAGGACAAAGCCAGAAACTGCGCTGCTCCTAGTGGCTGAGTTCAGGGTGCTCTGTTAGAGTGCAGACTCAGATTTCAGCTGTTTCCACCTCCCATATCTCCACTTGTTCTGGCTACTTTGCCCTTTAATATTAGGTACACTTGGTTTGAAGCCCATGAAATATACAGTGACATATCTGATGTTTTATTACATATAAGAAATTCTCAGTGGTGATGGTGGTGATGAGTAGGGGTCTATGTGGGGCAGGGGGATGGTGATGATCGTGATAATGAAGCTTTCTTTGAGAATTCTTACCTGTAGTGAGTTCTTTCGGAGAAGGCAATGGCACTCCACTCCAGTACTCTTGCCTGGAGAATCCCATGGATGGAGGAGCCTGGTAAGCTGCAGTCCATGGAGTCGCTAAGAGTCGGACACGACTGACGCGACTTAGCAGCAGCAGCAGCAGCAGCAGCGAGTTCTCTGGGCTATGCTGGATTTCTCACATTCCTTTCCAGCACTGTATGGTTCCTGGGTACAATACTAATCCTTTTTCATCCAGAGAACCCTGACTCAGGACTGTGTATGGTAGTCTTCACTCAAGGCTTAGGACTAAGTTTGCACAGTATAAAAATCTCAATGGAAACTCAGCATCTTTCTTCTTAAAGTATTGTGGCAATTCCCCAAACCAGGAATTTCCTCCCCCTCTGTCTCTAACTCATTTATCATTCCTCCCTGCAGCCCATTTACCCCTCATCTCCCTTCCTTCAAATTCTTATTCTTTTGTGTATTGAGATCTGTTTACTCTGTATTTTAATTTAAACTCATCATAGTTTTTCCTTAACCTCATTGCCAAATAAACCCAGTAAACAAAGATGGTTCTTTCTATCACTTAGCAAGAGTTAACAATTATGTTCAATGAATTTTCACTTCATTTCAGTCCTTAAGTGCACACCTATCACTCACTCAATAAAGTGTCTTTTGAGCACTTTAAACACATTTTCACTTCCTCAGTGGGCATGTGAGAACAGTGGCCCTTTTTCATGGAACCCTACTGGAATTGGAGATAGAATCACAGAGGCCGTGGGATCTCTCCTTTGCTAACTCATTCCCCTATTTTGCTAAAGGGTAGACTTGGGAAGAATACATAAACTCTTTTAAATTCTTTTCCTGAAATTTCTTGTGGTTCTGAGAGACACCTCCTCTGCTGCCCTTATAACTCCCTGTTCCCTCTGCTTTTCCACATTCAAAACTAAGTGTCAAATTCTCTGCTGAGAACTGCCACCATCCTTCTCTCCATTGGCATGGATGTCTCTGCAGTGGACCAGCCCCAGTGATGACACCTCAATCAGAGCTCCACAAGATAGCTTCAACCCACCCCAAACCTCTGCTTGCACAAAGGTTGGGTTTAAAGGGCTATTTGTATGTCCTTTTGTTCCTAAGTCCTTCATGATTAAGGGTTTAAACTTTAAAAGTAGGCATCTTATTTTATTTTGTACTGACCTATATTCTACTGGGGCATTTTTTGGAAAAGTAAACCAGTGTCAACCATATCAAATTTACATTGTGGCAGGATCACTTCCATTTATAGGTCATTTTAGATCAGATTACTCCACCTATGGTGGCCAAACTCCTTATCCCAGAGTTCCTACCTCACCCGACCCCATGGCATCGGCAAGTGATGTCAGAAATATCTCAGCAGTGACAGTATTCATACCGATAGCCCAATCAACTCCCATTCTGATTCACAGACTCATAAGAGCCTCTAAACAATGAAACCATAGGAACTATTGAGACAAAAAAGTTTCTGTAGCCGACTTTTATAGTTAAGTTCTCCAGTATCCTCCTGGCCTTCTCCTGAATTAGTATTAGGTTAACAGTCTTTTGATATTAACACTATTCCATTTCATCAATCACTTTCCCTTGTCTCTTGCTGATTACTGTCCTTTGCTTAGACCCAGAGGTTTTCACTTTTCATGGTTTGCTCTTTGTCCTTCAGAATTGTTCCTACTGAGAGATGGCTTATCTCACAAGTCTGTGTACTTCTGTAATCTTCTTGCCACTTTTCATTTTTTAAAAAGTTTTGAGCTTTATTTCCATTGTCATCATAACCTTTTATTAATGGCATTTTCAAAAATCTCCGTGTCTCTGTACTCATGAAAAATTAAGCACATACAAAAAATAAGGAAAACAGGGTGTGGACTAACAAACCAAAGGATGGTTGAGCCCTAAATGACCAACATGACTAACGACAACATCTGTAGTAGTGGAAGAATTCAGAGTCTTGTGCTTTGGGGTGTCAGTTTGCTTATAATTTTAAAGGTATATAAGGTGAAAGTTTATAAGTAGATGATGTCTATATGTCTCTCTTGCTATTGAGGAGATCATGCTAGGCTCCCCAGAGTCAGAATCATAGTGCAACATCAGCCTTTGAAACACACCATTCCTCACTGAATCTCTATTCTAAGATGAGCTCAATATCCTGTGTCTCAGCACAGCTGGGCTGTTTCAGGACCACCCTTCCAGTGGCTGGAGGCAGAGATTTGTTCTGCCTTTCTTTGTTGAAGAGTCACCTTTTCCTGGGTGAAATGAGCATGGTTAATATTTCTGCTGAGATTTCCTTCACTTTTCTTCCAAGAGATCGAGATGCTCTCCTGCACACAGTTTTCCTGGTGGCCAAACTCCTTTTCCCAGGGTTCCTAAGAAAGATCTCCAGGTTAAGGTCCTCGTCATGCTCCTTGCTAAAGTGCTATGAATTAATATAAAGAGTAGCAAACAATGTTTTCCTCTGTTGCTCCCTATACTAGCTTGTCCCTAATGGTAAAACAATTCTGAAGGTTTGGTGAAACCTGTTCCACTGCTTCTCCATCCCAGCGCACAGAGGGTGGGAATGGAGGGAGAAGCTGTGGTCCCTGAGCTAAACCTTGGCCTGGGCTGCCTGATACACTCGAGAACCTCAAAAGAGCTCTGCTCCACTAATTTTACAGGATTTTGCCCTATAACTTAACCCAAAAGATGCCAAGACTTTACAATAAATGGTTACCCTGGAAACTCAGGGAAACCCAGGATAAATCCAAAGTATGAAATCATTATTTAGAACGTCCCTGGCCTACTTTTTCTAATTCTTGGTTCACGCTTTTTGGATAGGCTCTTTGTTGCTGAGGAGGAGGTCTGAAACAGCACATGCTTCATAAACAGATGAGAAATTCAACTGTTTCAGAGGAAATCCAACCTAACCAGCTACGGGCCCTGCTTTGACCTTCACCTAGCTGCCCATTTAGCTTGAATTCCACACTAGATGAAATGCAGAAAGCCTTCGCATCTCTCTCCTGTGTGCTCTCTGGTACCTGCTAGCACTCTCCATTCCTCAGTTTTGAAGATGTCATGTACATATTTGAAGGACCCTTTAAAAAAATTATTTACTTTTTATTGAAGGATAATTAGTTTACAGAATTTTGCTATTTTCTGTCAAGCCTCAACGTGAATCAGCCATAGGTACACATATATCCCCTCCCGTTTGAACCTCCCTCCCATCTCCCTCCCCACCCCACCCCTCTAGGTTGATACAGAGCCCCTGTTTGAGTTTCCTGAGCCATATAGCAAATTCCCATTGGCTATCCATTTTACATACGGTAATGTAAGTTTCCATGTTACTCTCTCCATATATCTCACCCGCCCCTCTCCTCTCCCCATATGCATATGTTCTCCATGTCTGTCTCTTCACTGCTGCCCTGTAATAAATTCTTCAGTACCATTTTTCTAGATTCTATATGTATGCATTAGAATTAGGTATTTATCTTTCTCTTTCTGACTCACTTCACTCTGTATAACAGGTTCTAGGTTTGTCTGCCTCAAGTGTGCTCCTTTTTACAGCTGAGTAATATTCCATTGTGTCTATATACCACAGCTTCTTTATCCATTCATCTGTCGATGGACATCTAGGTTGCTTCCATGTTCTAGCTATTGTAAATAGCGCTGCAATGAACAATGGGATACATATGTCTTTTTCAGTTTTGTTTCCCTCAGGGTGTATGCCTAGGAATGGGATTGCTGGGTCATATGGTGGTTTTATTCCTAGTTTTTTTAAGGAATCTCCATACCATCTTCCACAGAGGCTGTATCAATTTACATTTCCACCAACAGTGCAAGATCATTCCCTTTTCTCCACACCCTTTCCAGCATTTATTGTTTGTAGACTTTTTGATGATGGCCATTCTGACTGGTGTGAGGTGATGTCTCATTGTAGTTTTGGTTTACATTGCTCTGATAATGAACGATGTTGAACATCTTTTCGTGTGTTTGCTAGCCATCTGTATGTCTTCTTTGGAGAAGTATCTATTTAGTCTTTTTCCCACTTTTTGATTGGGTTGTTTGTTTTTCTGGTATTGAGTTGTACGAGCTACTTGTATATTTTGGAAATTAATCCTTTATCAGTTGTTTCACTTGTTATTATTTTCTCCCATGCTGAGTGTTGTCTTTTCACCTTGCTTATAGTTTCCTTTGCTGTGCAAAAGATCTTAAGTTTACTCAGGTCCCACGTGTGTACTTTTGTTTTTATTTCCATTACTCTAGGAGGTGGGTCAGAGAGGATCTTGCTTTGATTTATATCATCGAGAGTTCCGCTTACATTTTCCTCTAAGAGTTTTATTGTTTCTGGTCTTACATTTAGTTCTTTAATCCATTTTGAGTTTATCTTTGGGTATTGTGTTAGGAGGTGTTCTAATTTCATTCCTTTACAGGTAGCTGTCCAGTTTTCCTGTTGAAGAGGCTGTCTTTGTCCCATTGTATATTCTTGCCTCCTTTGTCAAAAATAAGGCACCCATAGGTGCATGGGTTTATTTCTGGGCTTTCTATCTTGTTCCATTGGTCTATGTTTCTGTTTTTGTGCCAGTACCATACTGTCTTGATGACTGTAGCTTTGTAGTATAATCTGAAGTCAGGAAGGTTGATTCCTCCAGCTCCATTCTTCTTTCTCAAGACTCTTTTTGGGTATTCAGGGTCTTTTGCATTTCCATATGAGTTGTGAAGTTTTGTGTTCTAGTTCTGTGAAAAATGCTGTTGGTAATTTGATAAGGATCACATTGAATCTATACATTGTATTTGGTAGTATAGTCATTTTTACAATATTGATTCTTCCTACCCAGGAAAATGGAATATCTCTCCATCTGTTTAGGTCAGATAGATCCTTTTTGTTCTAGGAATTATTGCACAGCATCATCTCATGTGAAAAACAAGAAAGCATCGTAAGCTGTTCACTGACATGATCATGGTTAGTGTTTCTATGGCTTATTTTTCCCCTCCTTTTACATTTTTCTCCTCCTTTCTCATTTTTGTAGACAACAAATGGTTTCTTTTGCCTTTTTATTCATTACAAATATGTTTGCTTTTGTTGTAGTATATATCCTTCACATTTAAGGTAATTATGATTTGGGTTTAATCAACTATCTTGCTACTTGTTTTTGTATTTATCATATCTGTTCTTGGTTCCTTGTTTTCCCTTTCTTCTTTCTTTCTTTATGGATTGGGAATTTTACATGATTTCATTTTATGGCCATTACTGGCTTAAAAGCTTGTCAGTTAGACCTTGCTGATTTAGTTTTTTTGTAGTTGCTATATGTTCATAGTATTCCTCATTAACTTAAACATTTTTTTATATTATTTCATGGAAAAGTGAAAGACACTTACAACAATCTATTTTCATTTCTCCCATCCCATCCTTTCACTACTGTGTTCACACCACATTATAAATCCAGAATACATTGCTATTATTTTCTTAAACATACTTATGTTATAAACTCTACAATGTATTGTTACTAGTTTTTGCCTGATCCCTTAAGTGAAATGCAAAATGGGAAAGTTTTAAATATTTATCCATCTATTTCCCATTGCTGGTGTCCTTCTTTCCTTTGTGAAGATCTGAGTTTCTGTCTGGTATCATTTTACTTGTTCAGGGAACTTCCTTTAACAAATTGTGTCATTCAGAGCATCTAGAAATGAATTCTGTCTGAATTTTTGTTTCTCTGAAAAAAATCTAGATTTTTTTTTTCTTCATTTTGGATAGACATTTTTGCTGGATTTAGAATTAAGTTGATAAAAGTCCCCTCCAAGCCCAGCTCCTCTCAGTACTTTAAAAGATATTGTTCCATTTCCTCCTGGCTCACAATAGTTAATGACAAGAAATCTATTTTATTTCTTATCCTAGTTCCACTTAAGTAATGTGTCTTGATGAGATTTTCTTGTTTTCTTTTTCAAAATTGCTTTTCTGGATTAATTGAGCTTTGTGTATCATCAAATTCTGTAGCATCAAAAGCAACAGTTTTTCCAGTAGCCATGTGTGGATGTGAGTTGGAGTGATGAAGAATTGATTCTTTTGAACTGTGGTGCTAGAGAAGACTCTTGAAAGTCCTTTGGACTGCAAGGAGATCAAACCAATCAATCCTAAAGGAAATCAACCCTGAATATTCATTGGCAGGACTGATGCTNAAGAATTGATTCTTTTGAACTGTGGTGCTAGAGAAGACTCTTGAAAGTCCTTTGGACTGCAAGGAGATCAAACCAATCAATCCTAAAGGAAATCAACCCTGAATATTCATTGGCAGGACTGATGCTGAGGCTGAAGTTCCAATACTTTGCCCAAGATGCCCAAGATGATGCTAAGAGCCTGATCGTTGGAAAAGGCCCTGATGCTGGGAAACACTGAAGGCCAGGAGGAGAAAGGGGCCACAGAGGCTGAGATGGTTGGATAGCATCACTGACTCAGTGGACATGAGTTTGAGCAGACTCTGGGAGATAGTGAATGACAGGGAAGCTTGGCATTCTGCAGTTCATGGATTTGCAAAAGTTGGACATGACTGAGTGGCTGAACAACAAATCACCCCATTCAGAAAATGTTCACCCTTTATTTAAGCAGAACATATTTAATGTATTAACATATTTAACATTTAACATATTAACACGTATGTTAAACTACTTGCTGTTGTCTCACAGATCACTAAGGTGCAGTCAGTCTTTCTGCTTCATTTGGATAATTTTTATTACTGTGTCTTCACTAATCTTTCTTGTAGTGTTTTTCTAGCTTTCTGTTTGGGGAAGGTAAATGAAATCTTTGCTACTTCTTCATGGCCAGATGTAGGCCTTCTCAAATAAGTCTTTTTACATTTAGTTTGTTTGAATGTAAAGGTCATCTGTTACATTCAAAGGTTTTGTCTCTATTATCTCTTTTTCTTATGCCATTGATTTCTTAGTTACATTGGGAAGTTGCATTTTGAGATTCTGGATTTGGCTGATTCCTTCTTTGTGTTGTCATTTAATTTGTCTCTCTCATCCTGGACAACTGTGGTTAGATATAGAGTTTCAGTAACTTAGGTGAAATTGTTTAGACAGTATTTCATAGGTGCTGTGTACTATACTCCTAATGCATTACATCATGAGGCAGATAATGTCTGACATTCTAACTTACATAAATGTTAAAATTGGTCATTTTGTTCAGGTCTGATTATTCCAGTTCCCATTATCAATTCCACCAACTAAAAAACTCTCTTGCCTGGAGAATCCCGGGGATGGGGGAGCCTGGTGGGCTTCCGTCTATGGGGTTGCACAGAGTTGGACATGACTGAAGTGACTTAGCAGCAGCAGCAGCAACATTCTCTAGTTTTGGTATTTATTCACAATATTTGACATTCTCATTGGGATTTGTAAACCATAATTTTCTAATTCTATCATTTTTTCCTGCATTTAATTAGAATTCTACTTTATAATAGGTGTTTCTTAATAAAATTTCTAAACCGTTATTCTGCCATTTTTAAGGACATTAAATTGGAATTTGGGAAGGGGGCATTTATAGGAAAAGATAAACAAATGGGACCTAATTAAACTTAAAAGCGATTGTACAATGAAGGAAACTATAAGCAAGGTGAAAAGACAGCCTTCAGAATGGGAGAAAATAATAGCAAATGGAACAACTGACAAAGAATTAATCTCAAAAATATACAAGCAATTCCTGCAGCTCAATTCCAGAAAAATAAGTGACCCAATCAAAAAATGGGCTGAGGAACTGAACAGACATTTCTCCAGAGAAGACATACAAATGGCTAACAAACACATGAAAAGATGCTCAACATCACTCATTATCAGAGAAATGCAAATCAAAACCACAATGAGGTACCATCTCACACCAGTCATAATGGCTGCTATCAAAAAGTCTACAAATAATAAATGCTGGAGAGGGTGTGGAGAAAAGGGAACCCTCTTACACTGTTGGTGGGAATGCAAACTAGTACAGCCACTATGGAGAACAGTGTGGAGATTCCTTAAAAAACTGCAAATAGAACTACCATATGACCCAGCAGTCCCACTGCTTGGCATGCACACCAAGGAAACCAGAATGGAAAGAGACACGTGTACCCCAATGTTCATCACAGCACTGTTTACAATAGCTAGGTCATGGAAGCATCTGTCCATCAGCAGATGAATGGATAAGAAAATTATGGTACATATACAAAATGGAATATTACTCAGCTGTTAAAAAGAATGCATTTGAATCAGTTCTAATGAGATGGATGAAACTGGAGCCTATTATATAGAGTGAAGTAAGTCAGAAAGAAAAACACCACTACAGCATATTAACACACATATATGGAATTTAGAAAGATGGTAATGATGACCCTGTATGTGAGAAAGCAAAAGAGACACAGATGTAAAGAACAGACTTTTGGACTCTGTGGGAGAAGGCGAGGGTGGGATGATTTGAGAGAACAGCATTGAAACATGTATATTATCATATGTGAAATAGATTGTCAGTCCAGGTTTGATGCATGAGACAGCATGCTCATGGCTGGTGCCCTGGGATGACCCTGAGGCATGCAATGGGGAGGGAAGTGGGAGGGGGGTTGAGGATGGGGAACACATGTACACCCATGGCTGAGTCATGTCAATGTATGGCAAAAATCACCACAATATTATAAAGTAATTAGTCTCCAATTAAAATTTTTTAAAAATTCAAAAAATAAAATAGAAAACATTTTCCTATTAAAAAAAAAGATGTATATAGTTTATATAAATCAGGTCATTCTTTTTCAATTTCAATAGCAATTTAGTGGTTAGAAAGGACCTAGAGTAGGTATATTTGAAGGAAATTGCATAACTATTTCATTTCTGCTTGCCATTAAAAGTGATAACTTCAGCAACTCAGAGGATAATCCTGGAGGTAATAATGACCCACAGTTTCATACTTTAAAAGCCTATTTAAATATAGAAAAATACAATGGTTCATTATATTGGCAGGAGCCTCAAAGGTCACCTGCTATACCCTCTACTTTTACTGATGAAGAAAATGAAGCTAATAGAGATTGAATGGAGTAAAATAATGTAGTGGCCAAAGCAAAAGCTCTGAGATCATTACAGACCTGAGTTTGTTTCTTAACTCCCAGCTGACTACCTGCAATACCTTAGTCAAATTGTTTAACCTCTGAAGTCTTTGGCTTCCTCATTTGGGTTAGATGACAGCTAAATAGGAAAGGCATGAGATACATCTAAGCAGTCTTGAACTAACATAGCCACCTATAACAACAAAATTCTTATAATGCATTTCACAGACACTTACTGAATATTCTATGTCGGGCATGTTCTACATCCTAAAGATAGCATTTTTGTGGGAGGCAGAATAATGCCCACCCCACCCCCATAGATATGCCCAGGACCGGTGACCGTGTTGTCATACATGGCAAAAGAGAACCTGCAGCTTGAGTTCTGGCTCAGGATAAGGAGTGTCTCCTGGATTTTCCATTGGACCCAATGTAAACACAGGTGTCCTTAAAAGTGAAAGAGGGAGGAAGGAGAGCAAGAGTCAGAGAGGGAGATGTGATGATGGAAGCAGGGGCTGGAGCGATGAAGCTATAAGCAAAAGAATCCGGGCCTTCTCTAGAAGCTGGAAGAGACAAGGAACACATTCTCCCCTCGACCCTTAGGAAGGAACACAGCTGTACTGACTCTGTGATTGTAGCCTCTGATTTCTACAACAGTTAAGATGATAGGAGATGGGTTTGATCCCTGTGGTGGGAAGATCCTCTGGAGAAGGGAATGGCAACCTACTCCAATATTCTTGCCTGGAGAATTTCATGGACAGAGGAGCCTGGCTGGCTATAGTCCTTGGGGTTGCAAAGAGTCAGACATGACTGACTACCACTTTCACTTTTTTTCAAGCCACTGAGTTTGAAACCACTGTGGTTATTTGGTACAGCAGCACTAGCTAACATGTGTAATCATAATGAAAACACAGTCCCTAACTTCAAGAACACTATTAGTAATTACTGCTTAACTATTTTCAATTGGCCTATGGTACCTATTCTCAATTCAGTGCTTTTTGTGCTACAATACGTCCCAGTTACCAGGCACTGATACGTCATCACCATAACATTTTTTTAAAAATTTAATTGGAGGATAATTGCTTTGAAATATTGTGTTGGTTTCTTCCATATATCAACATGAATCAGCCATAGGTATACATATTTCCCCTCCCTCCTGAACCTCCCTCTCGCCTCCCATCCCATCCCACCCATCTAGGTTATCACAGAGAACCAGAGAGCTCAGGTTGAGCTCCCTGTGTTAAATAGCCATTTCCCATTAACTATCTATTTTACATATAGTAATATATATGTTTCAATGCTACTCTCTTAATTCATCCCACCCTCTCCTTCCCCAGCTGTGTCGTCTTTTCTCTATGTCTACATCTCTATTCCTGCCCTGAAAATAGGTTTATCAGTATCATTTTTCTAGATTCCGTATATATGTGTTAATTGACAGTATTAATTTTCTTTTTCTGACTGACTTCATTCTATATAACAGACTCTAGATTCATCCACCTCACTAGCATTACTTTTTTTTACTGTAACTTCATATCGCCTGATACCATAGCTACAATTTTGAGGATTAGCATCAGGTGAATTACCTGATGTTGCTATTGGCTTCAACCTCTCCCTGTATGCAAATATATTTATAAAAAGCACAAGTTTGATATGTACTAACTGTGTTCTTTTTGAATATGCATTAAAATATGTCCATACCCTCTAAAATCATTGTTTCACATAGTCCCTCCCCCAAAGTACTTTGTAAACTGTCGTGTATTTTGGGATACCTAGCTGTACTCTATTTAGCATTTAACAGGATTTTCCTATCTTAGTGCTTCATGTTGGGGAATGTAGTTAGCTTCATTGTGGCATGGGTTAACCAGCATGACTAGTAACTAGCATAGCAGCAACGGTGGAAAGATGCCAGGAACTCAATTCACTGCTGATCTGTGATGTTATTAGGCATCCGTCTCTAATCAACTCCAGTGAGAGCTTGTAGATCTGTGTAATCAGGAAAAGCAGCATAGTGCCTTGAACTGTTTAGTGTTTACACCACCACATGCGGAGCCCCCCTCCACCCCTGCTTGCTAATACTTTTTTTCAAAGGAAAACAACCAGAAAAGCTCCTTAAAATAAAAAAGAGAGAGTGAGAGATTTTTCTGTCAGTATTCACACTCTGGCATTTAACTATTGATTTAGGTAAACTTGCCAAATTCTTGCATGTGACCAGCTAGAGATGGGGGAAGACACACCCGCATTGACCATACTATGCACATCCTCTCCAAGTTTACAGCAGTCGCAGGAGCAAGTTGAAACAGCACCCAGAAGGCTGTAGATTTGTCCCACCCCTTCTTTCCCCACTGTGTGCACAATTCTGTTCTCTACATCTGCATCTCTGATTTCACATATATGTTTAATTTTACAATATTTGTTTTTCTCTTTCTAACTTACTTCACTCTGTTTAACAGACTGTAGGTTCTTCCACTTCAGTTAAACTGATTGCTCTGTGACAGCCTAAAGGAGTGGGATGGGCCAGAGGCTCAGGAGGAAGGGATACATAGATATATATACTTATAGCTAGTTTGAGTTATTGTATATCACAAAACAATACAACATTGTAGAGCAAATATCCTCCAATTAAAAAAAAAGAAAAGAAAGTTATAGATGGTAGCTTCAGCAGTGACGTAGCTGGATCAGACCAGACCTAACTGAATCTGGCATGGCTTTGAGGAGCATGTTTTTGTACTTTTTGCCTTCCATTTGGGGTGAAACATTCTCAGATCATCTCTCCACTGCATATGCCATGCTTGTTTTTTCACCTCAGGAACACAAGCCTCTCTTCTCCCTCAGCCTCATGTCTTCCATTGAGACCAGTGAGGGAGATTTCAAGCATCCCCATCCTGTCCCTCTTGGTCTAGTTCAGCAGAAAGAAGGCAAAAGCCATAAGACCTGGATTGCATGCCTCACTTGTTACCATGTCACCATGTCACCTCAAACCAGATTCCAAACTTTTGTGAGTCTCTTTTTCCTTCTTTATAAAATGACAATAGTGATTTAACTGCCTTAAAACAGTAGTTCAAATAAAATTATACCATGAACAAAGGACAAATTCACAAAAAAACCTTTGGTCAACTGTAAAGTGTCTATCTTTGCCCCATTTTTGCCTTGACACATGTTGTTATAATACCTAGCATCTCTTTAGGCAAATATGCTAATTAGCCATTTATTTACTCCCACAAATATAGAGAAGAGTAGAGAAATATCACCGGATTCTGTGATTCTTGGGTTTGCAGGTGGTGTTAGTGGTAAAGAACCTGCCTGCCAATGCAGGAGACACAAGAGAGCTGGTTCGATCCCTGGGTCGAGAAGATTCCCTGGCGGAGGGCATGGCAACCCCATTCCAGTATTCTCGCCTGGAGAATCCCATGGACAGAGGAGCCTGGCAGGATACAGCCACAGGGTCACAAAGAGTCAGACACGACTGAAGTGACTTAACATGCACACACCTGTGGTCCTTATCTTAAAACACTTACGGAGCTTAAGTAGTTTCACACTTGCACTTTGAAGCAGTATCATCTGGCCACTGCTTACCTCTGTAAATTTATGTCCCTTTGGATTATATTTTTTTAACCACACTGGTTTCTGATATGTCCCCAACCACATCAAGGTCATTTCCGTCTTGCAGGCTACGTCTTACACTTGCTCTGACTAGAACTCTCTATCTCCTGTGCAACTGGATCCTAGCTCCTCCACAGAACTTATCTGTCACCTGCTCAGAGACCCTTTCCTCATCTGCTTTCTCAAAAGGAATCTTTCTGGCTCATAATTCCTTATCTTAGTAGCCTCTATGTTTCTTTCATATGGCTGATCATAAGCTGTAATTAATCTGCATATTAATTGCTGACAATTAGACAGCACACTAAAAAGTAAAGACATCACTTTGCTGACAAAGGCTCATCTAGTCAAAGCTATGGTTTTTCCAGTAGTCATGCATGGATGTGAGAGTTGGACCATAAAAAAGGCTGCTGTTGCTGTTGCTAAGTCACTTCAGTCATGTCCGACTCTCTGAGACCCCATGGATGGCAGCCCACCAGGCTCCCCCGTCCTTGGGATTCTCCAGGCAAGAACACTGGAGTGGGTTGACATTGCCTTCTCCAATGCATGAAAGTGAAAAGTGAAAGTGAACTCACTCAGTCATGTCGACTCTTAGAGACCCCATGGACTGCAGCCCACCAGGCTCCTCTGTCCATGGGATTTTCCAGGCAAGAGTACTGGAGTGGGTTGCCATTGCCTTCTCTGTAAAGAAGGCTGAGCACTGATGAACTGATGCATTTGAAATGTGGTGCTAGAGAAGACTCTTGAGGGTCTTTTGGACAACAAGGAGATCAAACCAGTCAATCCTAAAGGAAGTAAACTCTGAATGTTCATTGGGAGGACTGATGCTGAAGCTCCAATACTTGGGCCACCTGATGCAAAGAGCAGACTCATTGTAAAAGATCCTGATGCTGGAAAAGATTGATGGTAAAGGAAGATGAGGATGACAGAGGATGAGATGGTTGGATGACATCACTGACTCAAGGGACATGAATCTGAGCAAACTCCAGGAGATAGTGAAGAACAGGGAAGCCTGGCGTGCTGCAGTCCATGGGCTCACAAAGAGCTGGACATAACTTAGCAACTAAACAACAACAATCAATTGCTGGCCAGTGTATTGTCTGCTGCCAGTACCATGTAAGCTCTATGAAGTAAGTGTTAGTCGCTCAGTCGTGCCTGACTCTTTGCGACCCCATGGACTGCAGCCCTCTGTCCATGAGATTTTCCAGGCGAGGATACTGGAGTGGGTTGCTTCTCCAGGAGATCTTCCCAACCCAGGGATCAAACCCGGGTCTCCTGCACCGTAGGCAGATTCTTTACTGACTGAGCTCCAAGGGAAGCCCTAAGCTCCCTGAAGGCAGGGCCATTTTTTCTCTCTACTTAAGAACAAATCTCAGTCAAGTAGACATTCATTCTTGCAGAAGCATGTTGATGCTTTTGGCCATGGTGGGGTCAGTTGAGCAAGAGATTTGAATCTTCTGGGCTTCTGTTTAGGAAGATACTATCCTCTAGGAAATACAGTTAATCTTTTATTCTTCCTCAACACGCTCAGCAGCTATTATAGAGCCTGACACGCATCTAGGCCTTACTGTGATTGGATCAGTACAGAATGAAACCTGCCACTCTTTTCTGAAATGGACTAGCAGATTAACACACAGCTGGTCCTTTTCCGCAGAGAGCCGGCATCTCGGGACTCTCCACTCATCTCAGCAGCTCAACCTGTGGTGAAGTACCAAACCTGGTAAGGCGTTCCTCTTCCCCTTACCTGCTGGCTTGCACTCAATCTCCTGAGCCTGCTGAAACACAGTAAGGGCTTTCCAACTTCTGTACTACTTGTTGAAGGGCATACTTATGAGATCTTGTTAAAAATGAATGGCACCCCATGCAGGTAGGCTGCAGTCCATGGGGTTGCGAAGTGTCGGACACGACTGAGCGACTTCACTTTCACTTTTTACTTTCATGCATTGGAGAAGGAAATGGCAACCCACTCCAGTGTTCTTGCCTGGAGAATCCCAGGGACAGGGGAGCCTGGTGGGCTGCCGTCTATGGGATCGCACAGAGTCGGACACGACTGAAGCGACTTAGCAGCAGCAACACTCATAATGAATTAAAACATGATATAATATGTACCAGCCATTATTCCAACCGAGAGTTTTGCACATTAGCTTCTGTGTACTAACTCACTTGATCCTAACAATAACACTATGAGTAGATTATAATTATCCCATCCATTTTATAGCTAAGGAAACAGAGGCACTGAGGGGCTGAGGAACTTGTCAGTGACAGGGCTGGGTCAGCCTAGCTCAGGGACCCTGCGCTTACCAATTCAGCTATTGCTGTTGTTCAGTCACTAAGTCACGTCCCATTCTTTGCAACTCTATGGACTGTAGCCTGCCAGGCTCCTCTGTCCATGGGGTTCTCCAGGCAGGAATAATGGACCCTGTGCTTAGCAACTCACCTATAGATATTGTAATTCCTAAGGACAGATCCTTTGGGACTATGATTAGCCCTCACTAAGCCAGCTGTCATATTTTTCCTCTAATTAATTGTTCAATATGTTTTTACATAAATAATGCATGACATAAATTCTTCTGTAAAGCAGTCAGCACTATCAAATAAAGAAGGAGTTCCCCTTTGACCTCCTTTGAGCTCCTGAACTGCTTCTCCCTTCTCCACCAGTGGCCATTGTATTCAGTTCTGTGTGTGTCCTCCCTAACCATTCCCTATGCCCTTGCATGCACCTGTGTGGCAATAGAAAATGCAAACTATTCCTGTGGGTTTATGTTTTCTTTTTCAGTTTTACATAGAGAGCAACATGTGTAAATAACTAAATCGTTCAACTGTCTATATTAAGCCCTTTCTCTGAAAACACACATTTAGGGGGTCTTTTGCCTGCTGCAAAGCTGATGCTCAGCTGGGACACAGCAGTAGGGCTACACATGGAGCTGACATTCTGAAACCTTTCTGAATTGTTTGGTAAATAGTCCCTGCTGCCCTTTTCAGATCAGGACCAAAGGTACATGCACAAAAATGTTTTAATTTTAGTTTCTTTGAAAATCAGAAGAAAAAAATGAATATAATAAGAATGACTTAAAAATGAATCTAACCAAGTTTATATTTCTCTTTATACCAAGAGAGTCTTAAAATATAATTTTGATGTTTTATGTAAGATAAGGCCCTTGGAAGGCAAAAATACCTTGAACAAACACCTAGGACCTTGCCTGGGTTCCTTCCCAGGATGCAGCAAGTCCAGGGTCAATGCCTGGCAAAGCAGGGGCCTCCTGGGACCCATCCTTATGTGTGGACTGGTGTTGGTTAGGGCTGGTCGAGGCCATTTTCTATCTATGGGTGAATGTTTGCAAATGTGACTCATATCCATATTATTCTGAAATGAACAATGTGCTGCCTAACACAGGGATATTGCTGATACAAGTGGTAGAAAATGAGATAAATGAGCTTAAGCAAAACCAAACATTTGGGATGGAGCAGATCTAAAGCAGAAGGATGGTCAGGTCACATGGAGGTCTGAAAAAGCATCAGAAAACTTGCCTGAGACCCAAGTGGCCAGCCTTCTCTTTTCTAAGCCATGGCCTCTCTTCTGCTTCGTTTAGCTGATCTGCTTCCATCCTCTCTCTCTTTGAACCACTTCTCTTTTAGAGCTCTGCCATTCACAAGACTCATCTCCCACCTAACAGTCTCTGTGTTTCTCATTTCAAATTCCTACGTGAGAGAGAATCTATGGGGCCTCACTTAGATCAGCTGCTGATCACTTGTCCAGTAAGCTAGGGCCAGAGGCCAAGGAAACGGCAGTAGAGGTGGGATCTCAGTGGTATTTGCACACACACTCCAAGATATTAGTGTCATCTCAGCCCTTGATTATCCAGTCAATATACCCTTCTGCCCCCGTATACAATGTCCACAATGTCATTGATGCCCTGCTTAATGAGCCAGCATTCACACACACAACTATGCATATAATCTCTCCATTTCCATGGGGAGGAACCCATAATCCCTTCCAAGTAATGAATGCAGAGGTCTTGTCACAGGGTCAGGGCTCTTGGCATCCTCTATCTTCTGATGGTGTTTATTCCCGGATCCAAAATAACTACTCGACAAATGATTATCTAAATGAAAAATTTAACTACCATACAGAGAAACAAAAGAATGAAGTAGAAATCATAAGTGTATCATCATCTTTGTACACTTTAGCAGCAAACAGACAAGTATGAGTGGGGGTTATACTCTAAAAGAACACTCTCACACTGAATCATACAAAGGCAGTCTTTAGAAATGGGGCTCAGATTTGTCACAAAAATATTAAAGAATCAGTTGCTTTCTCATAAAAGTTGACTTTTTTTTCAAAGTAACTTTCCTACTATCTTTGAAATGAACTTGCTTTAGCTCAGCCTCTTGGGAGATAATGTAATTTAGATTCTAAAGCCATCATTTTGTCTGGGATAATAACTTGAAACGTCACTCATCTCTTTACTATCTTATGACCAAGTCAACAAAACCTCAATGATTGCTGTAGGGAATCACTATATTCTAGGCTTCCACCCAGAAAAGTAAGAGAACTGAGGCTGAGATCCTAGGTTTTACCTCCCCTGATGGGTGGTTAGACTATGAACTTGACCTTCATCTTTAGAAGGCTAACAAAACAAAGGCAAAAACAGAATGAGCATTTAATAATGACATAACATACAAGTTTGGAGGACTTTGTTTTTGACTATAAATTAAAACTTAGGAGAATGACTCAAGCTGGCTGTTATAGATACAGCAGAATGAAATTGTTTTATTAGTTATCCATCAATATTTGAATATGATGCTTAATATTGAATAAGGAAGCAATGTTTGATTTAAAACCTTGTTCTTAAAAATATTTATAACTCAATAGTCTATGGAATCTGCAACCTTACCAAAAAGATGAAGATAGAACTTGAATATAATTTTAACATTTACTCAGATCATTTTCCACTCTGATCACAAAATGTTTATATATGCAACATGTAACAGCGACCAAAAAAATTTTTTTTCCAGAGTGTCCCCACAACACAGATGGTGCCACGTAGCTTTGTAGTGAAGGGTCATATTGTAGGATAAAGTCTTGATGGAAGTATTTTTGTGTGTTTCCCCAGGAGGCTGGAATAAATATGGGAATGTGTGTAACATTATTGTAAGATCACATGTGCTGCACTAAATTGGCACAAGGCAGCTGGGTTACAGGTGCTCTGGCAAGTTGCACCGGGAAGGCTTCTTTTCTTTTGTATTTCTAACATTATGAGGATGAAATGATTTTAATGTGTTTCTGTGTGTGTGTGTGTGTGTGTGTGTGTGTGTGTGTGTGTGTGTGCTGGGGCAGATACTGCAGGCATTCCCTTTGGGCTGGGGAGTTGGACTTTGAATGTGGTTTCTGGAAACAGGTGACAGTCCTATTTTCTTTCTTAAGAGGATCCTTTGTTGTGGATCATGCCAGAGATTAGTAGCTGGAGCAGCTCTTTTTGCCTTTCCATCAAAACTGAGGAGAGGAAACTTAAAATGGACCGAAAGATTATCTTCGCAAAGCTTTAGCAATGCTGCTCTGGTAATGTTATTCAGGCCAAGGCAAATAGGTCACAAAGGATTAGCCAAAAAATTTATAAACAAAGAGACAATTATGCACACACTTTAATCCAGAAGTGGGCCAATGTTTAGTTGTGATTCTGATGGACACTGTTTTTGCTGGTGGAATGCAATCAGCTTGCAGCAGAGGAGATGGTCCTGAAACAACAGAGCCCACTGTGAACAACTGAGGATGGAGGAGAAGGCATTTGCTTCACCTAGACGCCTGGCTGCTCTGTTGGGAATGAAGCTGCTTGAAACATGGCCATCTAAGGGCTGCTCTTCTAGATCATGAAATAAAGAGAGGAAAGAGAAAAAAATAGCCACCCGTACAACTGTGCTGAAATAAAACTTCTTCGTTAGATTCTGACCATTCCCCGTTGTGCATTCTCGTTCGATGATGTAAAGTCGTTCGGGTGTGGGAAGCCATACCATGAAGCACAGGAAATAGCTTAAATCTTTGGAAATGTTTCTAAGATTAAATAAATGGAGAAATAACTCTAGTTAAAGTTGCCAANTGACCATTCCCCGTTGTGCATTCTCGTTCGATGATGTAAAGTCGTTCGGGTGTGGGAAGCCATACCATGAAGCACAGGAAATAGCTTAAATCTTTGGAAATGTTTCTAAGATTAAATAAATGGAGAAATAACTCTAGTTAAAGTTGCCAACCGCTTCAGAGTAATTTTTACTGGCAGATATTTGTTAATTGTCAGTGTTCCTCTGAAAGCAGATACAATCAAGGTATATTGAGTATAGCCTTCTCTCTGGGTGCAGGCTATGTGTTTTAAAGAAACTGTCATCACTTCATTGATTTCTCTCAGACTCAGTTCAGATTTAGACAGCCTTCTGAGAATAAATCAGTGAATTAGGTATATCTGATAGATCAGACAGTGTTATTAGGATTTCTAGATGGATGATAATAATGTGGCAAGACTTTAGAGGGTTTTGCTAAACATCAACCATTGCCTTTGATAAAATCAATAGACACATGTTCAAATTGCTTTGATGGAAAAGTTCCGTTTGTTCTGTCAACTATCCTTGTATGATGAATGCAGGGAAGTCATGGGATGTTGATTTTGGTGACAAAATGTGAATTCAAATAAAGTTAGAAAGTAAAGCATATTGGCTGTAAATGCTTAAAAAGCTGTAGTATTTTATAAAGCAGAAGTAGTCAACCTACTTATTTGATATAAAAGCAGCAGTTTGTATGCAGTCCTCATGATCACCAACTATTCATGGTATAGATCTCGGAAAACCAGGCTGTTTGGCTTCTTTTTTCTTTTCTGTCTCTTTAGTTTCCTGACATTTGTCTCCTTGATCTCCAGAGAGCAAATTAGGGAAGGCAAAGAAATTCATTTTAAGATCCTGTTTTGTTACAGCTCAGAATCTTAGCCAGTACTCTGTACACTTCATTATTATGGTTTATGGAACTGATTATATGCTGCTGTAACTATATGATAACATTTCTATTAGCCCTATTGGTCTATTTATTCCTTAAGGGCATAGGATTATGTTTAATACTCTATTCTTCATACCTAGGAGATTGCCTATAAATAGTATATGCTTAATTAGTGATTATTGAATACTTAAATGAGTAATGAAAGGTCAGTATAATGTTTAAAATATGGACAAGTAATCTTGTCAACCCATTACGATGTCTAAGTATACTTAAGAAACAGCTTTATTGAGATATAATTCACATATCATAAGGTTTACATTTTTTAAATGTGATTTTTAATATATTCACAATGTCATGCAGGGCTTCTCAGGTAGCTCTAGTGGTAAAGAATCTGCCTGCCAATGCAGCATACCTAAGAGATATGGGTTGGGAAGAAATCTTGGAGAAGGAAATGGCAACCCACTGTAGTTTTCTTGCCTGGGAAATCCATTGGAGCCTGGCAGGCTACAGTAATGGGGTAGTAAAGAGAGGTACCTGACTGTAGTGACTAAGCATGCAATGTTGTACAACTATAACCACTCTTTCAATTTTAGAACATATTCATCATTGCAAAAAAACCCCCCAAAACAAAAAACAACCTGCTGCCCATTAGCATTCACTTTCCATACCTTACTTTTCCCAGATGCTAGCAACTAATAATTTACTTTTTGTCCCCATGGATGTGTCGATTCTGGGTATTTCATATAATTAAAATTCTAAGATAGGTTTTCTTTTGGGTCCAGTTCTTTTCAGTTAGTATAGTGTTTTCAAGGTTTATCCATTTAGTGCCATGAATCAATACTCATTTCTTTTTTATGACTGAATAATATACCATTGACTATACATACCACAGTGTGTTTCCACTCATCAGTTCATGGACATTTTGACCACTAAGAATAATGCTTCTACAAACATTCATGTGCAAATGTTTCTGTGGACATAGGTTTTCAGTTCTCTTGGGTATATAGCAAGGAGTGAAGTTACTGGGTCAAATTGTAACTCTATTTTTAACTTTTTGAGGAACTGCCAAACTGCTTTCTAAAGAAGCTGCACCATTTTATAATCCCAGAATTCATTAAGGTTCACATTTTCCCACATCTTCACCAACACTTGTTATATGTCTTTTTGTTTTAGCCATTGTAATCTGTGTGAAGTGGTATCACAGTGTGGTTTTGACTTGCATTTCCCTGGTGGCTAATGATGCTGTGCATCGTCCCATGTACTTATTGACCATTTGATTATTTTCCTTGGAGAAACATCTATTCGTGTTTCTTGCCCATTAAAAATAAGTGGATTATTTGTTCTTTTATTGTTTAGCTAAAAGAGTTATTTATATATTCTGAATACAAATTCCTTATCAAATGTGTAATTTTAAAATATTTTCTCCTAATTTGGGGGTTTCCATTTCACTTTCTTGGTGGCATCCTTTGAAGCACAAAAGTTTTTCACTGACAAAGTCCAGTGTATCTAGTTTTTCCTTTGGTTGATTATGCTTTAGTTGTCATATCTAATAAATTATTCACTAAATCAATATCACAAAGGTTTAGACCTACATTTTGTTTTAACACCCAAGTAGTTTTATCTCTTAGGTTTAGGTCTTTAATTCATTTTGAGCTAATTTTTGTATTTGGTGTGAGGTAAGGGTGGAGAAGGCAATGGCACCCCACTCCAGTACTCTTGCATGGAAAATCCCACGGATGGAGGAACCTGGTGGGCCGCAGTCCATGGGGTCACAGAGGGTTGGACACGATTGAGCGACTTCACTTTCACTTTTCACTTTCATCCATTGGTGAAGGAAATGGCAACCCACTCCAGTGTTCTTGCCTGGAGAATCCCAGGGATGGGGGAGCCTGGTGGGCTGCCATCTATGGGGTTGCACAGAGTCGGACACGACTGAAGCGACTTAGCAGCAGCAGCAGCAGCAGCAGGGGTCTAACTTCATTCTTTTTTATATGGTTACCCAGTTGTCCAGGTAAGCTTTTAACATCTAGTGAATGTGTCAGAAGAAGGAGACTGGTGTTTGAAAGCATAATAAGCCATCAATAGTTCGTATTATACCACAGTCAAAATGAATGAAAATTTGGCAATTAACTTTTTGTGTTAGTTATAAAGAAAGGCTTTACCAGGAAATTATCAATCAATATGATATCACCATGCTAGTATGCTTGGAAAATTCTTCTGAAAACCATTAATTACATTCATTCACTCACCAATGTTGTTCTTAATACTTAAATTCATTCATTGGAAAAATTTTGAACATTGTGGTTTAGTTGGGCTCTTTGAATTGCAAAGGACAAAGATGTTCATCTTTAGCTTTAATGATGGCTTTTACTGAAATGAATCTGTGAAACCATTAGAATCTGAGTCAGGTGTCTACATCCTTAAGAAGGCTCTTTGTTACTCAGTTCAAGATAGAGAAAAAAGGGAAGACTTTTAGTACAATAATGTAGAAAAGCTACATAGGAAGGAAATTAACTTTCCATGGAGGAATGTCTTCTTTTTCTTTAGATATCTCATTCTGAAACCGGAGCACCTCAATGGTTGTCCTCTCTCTCCGTCTTCAGGAATAAAAGCATTCTAGTTCTAGCAATGGAAGTGGAGCTCAGAGGGTGAGCAGGACTCATAACATAGAAGATTATGGGAAAAATAGGTAGTGAAAGACCAAGGGCTGTGGAGAGAGTCCAAGGGAAACCCTCTCTAGCCTGCTTAGGGAGTGGCAGTGTGCAACACCCTTAAAGCTGCAACTAGAATGTAGAAAGCATGGGAGCACCATGACTTATTCCCACTTTCCAGCTCTGCATGGGTTCAGTCTTGTCACTTACTGCTAGAGTAAGAAACCACTGTCAGATTTTGGGGGTTTGCATGTGTCTGCCTGACATGGGAGGGGCCAATAATGTGAAAGGTGATGTACCTTCTCTTTCTTGATCAGACTGGATGCTTCACCTCCATCAGTGGGCTATGCCCACAGGAGAGTTATTAGTCAATCAATCAGTCAGGCTTTCCCCTCTTTACCCTGCCCCAGACTCTTCTTCCTCCCTTCCATACTCCTTGTCTCTGAGTAAAGAGGCTTCCCATGTGGCGCTAGTGGTAAAGAACCTGCCTGCCAGTGCAGGAGACGTAAGAGACATGGGTTTAATCTCTGGATTAGGAAGATCCCCTGGAGGAGAGCATGGCAAGCCACTCCAGTATTCTTGCCTGGAGAATCCAATGGACAGAGGAGCCGGCAGGCTACTGTCCACAGGGCTGCAAAGAGGCAGACGTGACTGAAGCAACCTTACCACAGCACACACATGCCTGAGTTGCATCAAGACATCTGGAAAACTGACTACTTTCCTTGTGACTTGTATGTCTATTTATTACTAAACTGCTTCATTTTCTTCTTCCATCTGACTTGACCTCCTCACCCTCTCCTCAAGGCAATTTCTTTAATTCAGATTCACCATGCTTTGTTTCCTTTAAAACAGCTTGGTATACCACCTTACTTCCTCGACTCTGCTTCCTAGTCCCTAGTCCCTTTCTTTCAGTTCCAGTTCCCGTGGCTAATTTCCAGTTTTTGCAAGAAAGAATCAGGTTGGTCCAGCTCAGCCTTTCACCAGCTAACTTCCTGTGTGTCTCACCAGCTTTTAGACTGTTAGTCTTGGGCTCTCAGTGTTACATTGCTATGGCTGAGTCTTAGGCTCATGTGATTTACAATTGGCTACCTAAAGGCCAAGGGAAAGGATTAACTGTCTAGATGAATATATGTACATGGGAAGCCCTATGATTTTCAAATATAAGAATTACCCACTCTGGGATAGTAAACAAATATGTCTCACTTATGAGAGAGTATATATAAATGAATATAGATGCTTTCGGTTCTTTTACAAAAATAAAACTCAGTAACTTTCTCTTTTAAATTCACTAATTGAAACATTTCACAACTCTCCAATGAGTACCAATTAGTAATACTTTTATATCTTTAGGAGCTCAGTTGTTTTGCTGCTGCTGCTAAGTGGCTTCAATCGTGTCTGACTCTGTGCGACCCCATAGACGGCAGCCCACCAGGCTCCCCCGTCCCTGGGATTCTCCAGGCAAGAACACTGGAGTGAGTTGCCATTTCCTTCTCCAATGCATGAAAGTGAAAATTGAAAGTGAAGTAGCTTTGTCATGTCTGACTCTTAGCGACCCCATGGACTGCAGCCTACCAGGCTCCTCCATCCGTGGGATTTTCTAGGCAAGAGCACTGGAGTGGGATGCCATTGTTTGAACCACTCATATTCTTCAGTATGGGACTCTGGTTTTTTGCTGCTTTCCTCTAATGTTTCTATGTAAAGGCTCACTTTTTTCTTTTCTTACCTGTGTCAAGAAGTTCTTTTAGGGGGTTGAAGAATGTTATGGGCTGAATTATGTACCCCATTCTCCAGATTCATATGTTGAAGCCCCAACACGCAATTTGATATTTGGAGATGGGGCCTTTAGGGAGGTGATTAGATTAAATGAGGTCTTATGGAGCCCTAATCTGATAGATTGGTGTCCTTATTAGAACAGGAACAAACACCAGTGCCATCTTTCTTTCCTCATGCACACACAGAGGAGAAACCCAATGAAGACAGAGCGAGAAGATAGTTATCCACAAGTAAGAGAAGTCTCACCAGAAACCAACCCCGATGGCACCTTGATCGTCGACTTCTAGTCTCCGGAACTGTGAGAAAATAAATATCTGTTGTTGAAGTCACCTAGTGTGTGATTTTGTTGTGACAGCCCTGGCAGACTAATTGGAGAAGGCGATGGCACCCACTCCAGTACTCTTGCCTGGAAAATCCTATGGATGGGGGAGCCTGGTGGGCTGCAGTCCATGGGGTCGCTAAGAGTTGGACACGACTGAGCGACTTCACTTTCACTTTTCACTTTCATGCATTGGAGAGGGAAATGGCAACCTACTCCAGTGTTCTTGCCTGGAGAATCCCAGGGACAGGGGAGCCTGGTGGGCTGCCGTCTACGGGGTCGCACAGAGTCGGACACGACTAAAGCAACTTAGCAGCAGCAGCAGCAGCAGCAGCAGCAGACTAATACACAAAGTAAAGCAAATGTTCATGTGTTTGATCCTACTTGCCTGTAACGCTGAGCTCAGTTTTGTTTTTGCCGCAGCACTATGAACTGAGCTTATTTAAGCATTTATTTGCATACTTATTGGCCATTTCCTTTGCCCCTTTACCATGTAAACTCCATGAAGAGAGCACTTGCCTATCTTGGTTGCTGCTCTGCTCCTATGCACACAGCAAACAAATAGGTATTTACTGAGTGAATGCATTAATGATGAAATCATTTTGGTACACTTTTATGAATGAGAACATGGGAGATTTTCTCTTTTAAACTTTTTATTTTGTGTTGGGGTATAGCTGATTAACTATGCGATAGTTTTAGGTGAACAGCTAAGGGACTCACCATACATATACATGTATCCATTCTCCCCCAAACTCCCTTCCCATCTAGGCTGCCACATAGAGTTGAGCAGAGTTCCCTGAGCTATAAAGTGAGTAGGTCCTTGTTGGTTATCTGTTTTAAATATAGCAGGGTGCACGTGCCCATCCCAGATTCCCTAACTATCCCCCTCCTCCCACCACTGGCAACCGTAAATTTAGAGAGTGTGGGAGATTTTTTTCTTCAAATGTTAATATTTGGCCCAACTGATCATTCTTTTCCTTGTAATGCTGTCTACGTTTGGTTCTGAGGAAACCATATGCTCCTGATTTTCCATTTTAGCTGAAGCTGTGCTCCATCGCTTTTTCTTTTACTAACTGCTCTTATTTCTGGATATAAAGACTGGTACTTCAGGTCTCAGTCCTTCTACTCATCTCTTCTGATGGAAGAGGCCATACTGAATAGTGATTAAAGCACAGATTCTTGAACCAGATTGCCTGGGTTCAGATTCTGACTCTACACCTAAAACAGAAGAAGCATAAGTTTAGGCAAGTGAATTCACTTCTCTGGACTTCACTATCCTTATTTGTGAAATGCCGGTTATAGGTAGTTCAAAGTATTGTGGCAAGAGTTAAATGTGTAAGACTTTTAGATGGTGCCTGGCATATAGAATGCATTTAACAGACATTGGATATAATTATTTTTATATTATCATTTTTTGTCATTTACAATCTCGAGGTGATTTTATCTAATCCCATCACTGTAATAGCCTTGAACAATGTCTGAGCTCCAGGCTCGTATAACCTCATAATCCAACTGTGGAGGCAGGATTCTAAGGTGGCCCTAGGATTCCAGTACCCTGGTGTCTCCTCCTGTGAACATCGTGTGATATCACTCCTGTTGGGATACTAAGCAGTCGACTTTGAGATCATCAGATGGTAGATCATCTTAAGTGGGCCTGACCTAGTCAGGAGAGCTTTTTAAGGAAGGTGAAGCATCAGAGAGGTACACTCTCGCTGGTCTGGAAGAAAGCAGCCAGTGATGGTGCAGACCGCCCACAGGAGCCATGCAGTGAGGATTGAGAGCAGCCGCGGGGGGCTGAGAGCCAGCGGGAAAACCGGGCCTCGGTCCCACAGCTGCAAGGAAATGGATTCAGCCAACAACCAGTGAGCTTGGAAGAGGCTCCCAAGTGTCAGATGAGAATCACAGCCCTGGCCGCCACCTTGACTTCATTCTGGTGAGCCCCCGAGCAAATGACCCAGCTCAGTCGGCCCCAGAATTCTGATGTACAGAAACTGAGAGATAATAAGTGAATGTTCTAAGCTGCTAAATATGTGGTACTCTGTTACGCTCAACAGGAAATGCATATACCAACTGCCAAGTTTACTTCTCTACATCAGCGTAGAGGAAGAATCTCACACTTTACACATGCAAAAGGAGCTCTGGATTTCTTTCCACCCTCCTACACTTTTTCCTCTTTGCCGTAGCTGCTCAGGCCTAAAAACTAGCAGGAGCTTTGAAACCACTCCTTCCCTCAGAACCCACTTACAGTTCATTAGCATGTCTTGTATGGATGTGAGAGTTGGACCATAAAGAAGGCTGAGTGTTAAAGAATCGATGCTTTTAAACTGTGGTGCTGAAAAACACTCTTGAGAGTCCCTTGGACAGCAAGGAGATCAAACCAGTCAATCTTAAGGGAAATCTACCCTGAATACTCATTGGAAGGACTGATGCTGAAGCAGAAGCTCCAATATTTTGGTCACCTGATGCAAACAGCTGACTCATTGGAAAAGTCCCTTATGCTGGGAAAGATGGAGGACAGAAGGAGAATGGGGCAACAGAGGATGAGATAGCTGGATGGCATCACCGATGCAAAGGACGTGAACTTGGGCAAACTTGGGGAGATGGTGAGGGATGAGGAGGCCTGCTGTGCTGTGGTCCATGAGGGTCACAAAGAGTCGGACATGACTGGGTGGTTGAACAACAACAGCATCTCCGGGTCAAGAAGTTGTTCAGAAACAGGACCTATACATACTTAATAAGGGAAAAAATAGTTCCATAAAATTTTAAACTATTGGAACAAAGAAAGTGAGAAAGAGTGAAAAAATAAGCTACATATTAGAAGATATTTTCAACATATATAACAAGCAAAGGACTAGAATCCAGGTTACAAAAGAATTCCCATACGTGTGGGGCATGACTAAGTGACTGAACAGCAATAGGATCACTCATCAAAATGAACCCTGCATCTGACGGCTTCCCTTCACCTCCCTTACAGTCATCTCATCCCAAGTCATCTCCACCTCCTGCCTGGATCCCTGCAACAGCAACTGACTCCTTTCCGCATTCATGCAGTAACTCCATCACTGCAGTTATAGTGAGTGACTGAATGTACATCAGGCCATGTTACTCTGTGCAGGATACACCAATGACTTTTCACGATGCTCAAAATAAAATCCAGACTCCCTGTTATGACCTCAAGGCCCTGCAGGATTTGGTCCCTGGCTACTTCTCGGATCTCACTTCCTGGCACTAGTTCCCTCGTTGTGCTCCAGCTGCACTGGCCTTTCTGCTTTTTCATCATGATGCCAAGTGAGGTTGTATCCTACAACCTGTAGCATTGGTTTTCCTGTTCCCTGGAACATTCTGCCCCATGTCTTGCCTGACTCCTTCCCTTGCTTCATGAAGGTTTCTGACCAGATGTTACCTCTTTCAGCAGCCTTCCCTGACTGTCCATCCTAAAGAGCTGAGCCTTCCACCTCCCACCACTGCCTGTTTGTCTTTGTCTCACTTCACACTTCTGCCGTGGGCACACAGGCCGTGGTCTCTATTTGTTAGTTTACTTATTTATCGCCCGTCTCCACTCTTAGAGTATAATAAGTTCAACTAGGGCAAGGACCTTGACTTATCACTCAATCCTTAGGCCTTGTAACAGTGTCTGGCATTTAAATCACCTTTATTGAATTAAGAATATAGAGAAATATTTGAAAAGTTTACATTCAAAGCTTAATGGAAACTTCTGTCTTCTTCTAAGAAAATCTTCAACGTGACACCTGTTAAAAATAGGAATTGAAAAAACACGCATTTTTTGTATTAAGAAATATTTGTGCTATCAAATTTTATGGTATTTTAGAGAAGTTTAAAAAATCCTAATGATATTGTCAGTGCCATTTTTGCTGATGTAAGGTTATGGGGCTTGAACTCTAAGACATAACGTTATTCTTATGATGTTCTCTTCTTCTTCTCTCTCTCTCTCTCTTTTGGCAGGCAATAAGTGATTTTGGTTATACAAACGCTGAAATCTAAATTCTAGCCCTGATCAAGGAAGACATGAAAATGGGGCTGTAATGAGACCATGTCCTAGGTCAAATACAAACCTCCTTAGTAATCAATGGCAAACAGAGCTAGAAAATATCCAAAATATATGTGACATGGAAAAGAGGGTTGTTTAGAGCTCATCTCATATTTTAGATATCTAGAGGGATCAGAAGTTCAAAGTTTCAGCACAACAAATAGATGCCATTACCATGAAGTTTAAAATGTTGGAAAGTTCTTCCCAGTATAAAAAGAGCTTAAGTGATCCAAGATGTATCAGTTTTTAAGGCCAGATTTCCAGGTTTACAATTATCATTTCACATGTAGAGGCATATTCATCCCCTTTCTTTTCAAAATGAAACTTATTTTAAAGACATTGGTCAATAGTCTCCACCAGGCTAATAATGAGTTAGCTTCCCCGCAATGTAGAAAGTGGCATATTGGATTGTGAAGAAAGTGAAGACAATGTGGGCGCTTTTTTCCAACTGACGTTTTGGGTTTCTACTGATTCAAAATGCTCATCTCTCTCAAATAATGCACTCATTTCTTTTCTCCCAGCAGGTCATCTTGTCAACTTGAGGCTTTGTAAACAACATAAATATCTTTGAATTTATTAAAGAAATGTTTACTGTAATTTAGCATGGCTTAATCAAGCAAGTCAAATTCAAATGCCTTCCAAATTATCTTCCAAACAAAATAAAATGCAATGTAAAATAGTTTTTAAGCTTTAACATAGATATGAAAATATTTACTGTTTACTAAAACAGGCCTTTTTTTGAACCCTAGTCAAGTATGGAAGTATGCTGTGAATTAAAAATTTGATCTGATAAAATGACACATAAATATTTTAGCAGGAATTTTGGTCCTAATGCCCAAGAGATGGTTGTAAATCTGCCTGTAATACAAAGCTCTCTCTCTCTTTTGACAACTTCAGAGAGCCAACTATTTGGGTATTAAAAACTCCTGCCCAGATTACTGTTAATGCTAATCCTGATGGAATTACTGAATAAGTATGATTTTATCCCTTTTCTAATATCCTAGCTGTATGACTGTTACATTGCATGTCTTCACTCTGACTAGATTCTGGCTTCTTCCATTGTGCACATGGATAGAAATTATGGTCTGTTTCTCATGAAGGTAAGTTTAGTTCCAGTTGAGTGAATGTTATAAAAGAATTATTTCTTTTTATTGAATGTCAATGTTAGGTCCATGACCTAAAAACAAAAGAGAGAGAGAGAGAAGAAAAGAAACAAATCTTTAATTTTATTTAGACAGAGAGACTGGCTGATATTTTTAAGATTAAGAAAAAAAAAATTACATTGACCAGAAATAGATTTGTTTCAAATAGTCAAAGCTTCAGTCAACAGAGTGGTTAAAGGACTAGGGGTGTCTGAAAACTTTCTAAATTGCACTAATCTCGTACAATAGCAGTTGCTCCAGGGAGGTGAAAGTGATATGGACTTCTAGGAGCTAACAGGCTGGGATGAAATGTTCATAAATAGATCAATAGAAGATTATCAGTGATTTTCCCCTCATCACCTTCCCACCCTACACGTTTCATGGAAGAATAAAGAACTATTGGTTGCTCTTTCTTGCTTTTTGTAACAAAATCTGCCCAAATTAAGTTACAGTTTACTCTGCAAGTTTATGACAATAAAATATGTTCAGATATGAGATAGAGCACCAATAACCCATGGTGTTCAAATGGAATCGCTGGATTAAAATGCTTCAGAACTCAGTGCTGTTTTCTCATTCTTCTTCATTCCACTCCTATGGGTGGAAGCTGCGGTCACTATTTGATAAATATAGGCACTGATGCAAGAGGAGAGCCAAGGACTTCCAAAACATCACCAAAGAGATCCAGGTAGGAAAATGGAAGCAGAATTCAGATTCATGGACTCCTTGAATATTGCTAGGTCCACCGTGGCACAAGCCATTGAACTTCACAGTTAAAGGAAAATATCTTTTAAAGTACAAACTAGAGGTTACCAGTGGAGAGAGGAGAAAGGGAAAGGGCAAGATAGGGGTAGAGGACTAAAGTACAAACTATTATGTATAGAATAAGTAAGCTACAAGGCTATTCAGGCCAGTACAAGTAATATAGCCAATATGGTATATAATTATAAATGAGCTCAACCTTAAAAAATTGTGAATCACCATGTCGTATACCTGAAACATGTAATATGGTACATCAGTTTTACCTCAATTTAAAAAATTATCATAGATGATTCCTTAGGACCTACTTTTCTCAACTAAGCTTTCAATATGAGTTCAACAGCAGAAAAAAAGAAAAAGGAAAGGATCTTTATTTATTGGAATAAAGAATAGGCACCTTGGGCTTATGTTGGCCTCCTTTATGAGAAGGAATTTTTTTTTTCTTTTTTTTTTTACAGGAGAGGACCTTGAAAGTCTTTATGGAATTTGCTTTTTAATTATGTAAAATGTTATTTTTATAATTAAAATTTGCACAGTTGGGCAATTTAGGAAATTTATATTGTTAAAGTGTCACTCTCTGCACTGTGATTACTCAGGCCCTCATCATCACACCTGGTGACCAATTCCACTGAATTCAGCACACACAATATATTCAAAGCTTCTCCAATAATTCCTCTTAAATCATTTCTCAGCTCAAGACATTTTGATGATGCTTTATTGCAAAATGGCACGTCTTAATTAATGAACTTGGCCATCAGGACACTCCACAAACTCTCCTTCTCCACCCATACCTCTCATTCATTCATTCAATGAATATTCGTTGGGTATTTATGCATATGAGGCACTGTTTTACACCTTGGTTATCCACTCATGTAATCCATGTCTTTCATTCATTTGTAGAGGAACTCAGACTTTTGAAAAGGGAAACTAAACAATGATTTAATAACGAAACAAATGAAATTAGTGAGAGAGCTGTGTCTATATAAATATAGTAGATGATTACCTTGAAGAAAATTTATAATATTAAAGATAAGAAGGATTTGGAAAAAAAGATTTAGGCTTGTTTGTTATAGGGAAGTATCAAAGTATTACTGAAGCTGAAGTTCCAATACTTTGGCCATCTGATGAGAAGAGTCGACTGTTTGGAAAAGACCCTGATGCTGGGAAAGATTAAAGGCAGGAAGAGAAGGGGATGACCGAGGATGAGATGGTAGGTTGGTATCACCGATTCAATGGATGTGAGTTTGAGCAAACTCAGGGAGATGGTGACAGATAGGAAAACATGGTGTGCTGCAGTCTATGGGGTCACAAAGAGTGGGACATGACTGAGCGACTAAAGAACAAATTGTAAGCAACTCTTCTAGAATGGGAAATGGGTTAAATAATTATAGTACATTCGTAGATTCGAATACAGTCTCTCTAGGAGTAAAACGGAATCTTCCTCCACCTTTTCTCCCCCACATGCACTACATGCAGTGTTTGATGGAGGATTTCTATGGGACTTCTTCCTGGTGTGACAAAGCGTTTCACAATGCACCTACTTTGTGTTCCTTGCCCGGGAGCTTTCTGGGAGTTATAGTCTTTGCTTGAGCTTAAGGGGAACCATTCTACCTCCCACAAAAAATAATAATCACTTGAAATAAGGACGGTTCCTCAGTTTTGTGTTTGAATTGGCTGAAAAACAGGAATAGGGTTCTCCTGTGGACTCCTAAGTAGGCATGATCATTCTTCTATCCAGCTCCATCACTTGTCTCTTAAGCGAAATTCTTTCCAAATTCTGGCAGTAACTAGTAGTTCTGTTTTTCACTACAGTTGGTTTTCATCTTTCTTTTCCCTTCCTTCTGAATCACCATAGGTATTTTAGAGGGAAGTTTAGAAAAGCTTTTTCAGGGACCTATGCCAGCAATATTTAAAAACCATTGTTTTATTTGGTTTGTACAATTTTTAAAAATTCCTTCAGGCTGGACATCAATTCTCCATTTTGCCATAGTTTTTACCACTTCCTATGATCTAAATCTGACTTACTCACTTATTTAAATTACTTTCCTGGCACTGAAGATGNAAACCATTGTTTTATTTGGTTTGTACAATTTTTAAAAATTCCTTCAGGCTGGACATCAATTCTCCATTTTGCCATAGTTTTTACCACTTCCTATGATCTAAATCTGACTTACTCACTTATTTAAATTACTTTCCTGGCACTGAAGATGTCAGTGTTTGCTCTGTTTCATAGGCATAACAAAAATGGGGGGAAAAAATCACCTGGGCAGGTGTTAAGTGGGTAGAAGGGACTTCTAACATTTCCAACTTAGAAATCAGTAGGAACCAATAACAGTAAATTCATACAGGGGAATTCTTAACGAACCCTAGTATTTTTCATTCATTGCTAGATACAGGGAGAGAACTTCTTTAGTACTTATAAAGACTGTCTTNATTTCCAACTTAGAAATCAGTAGGAACCAATAACAGTAAATTCATACAGGGGAATTCTTAACGAACCCTAGTATTTTTCATTCATTGCTAGATACAGGGAGAGAACTTCTTTAGTACTTATAAAGACTGTCTTTAGTCTTTCAATGGAAGAAAGGAATGTGAGGCCTAACAAAATCGATGTATGAAAGAACTAGGAAATGCAAGCTATAAGGAGTGACATGTAGTGGGAATCTTGCCAAGTAATAAAACATTTGCCTTTCAAGCCAGGCACTACGCCCAAATCAACTAGCTGAATCCTTCATGGTTCAGAGCCTCTTCATTTTCTCTCTAGCTCTCCATCTTGCTAGTCAACTCTGATGTTTTCCAAACATTTAGAAACTGGAATGTAATTCCAGAAAGTGAGGGATTTCCTCTGGGCAGCCACCCTGATCTTGGAAAGAAACAAGATTTCAGATTCCACACCCTCTTCCTGGAAAGCCCATTTCAGATTCCTTTCTGATAGCCTAGGGGAATGCAGATGACATTAGAAAAGACCTCAACCTTTAGTGGAATCCCAAACAGTGAACCCTTCTGGTCTCATTTGGGAGAACTCATTAGATTGGAATATTTGGGGGGATATCAAAAAATCTATTATCTATGTTGATTAGATAATCCATTTTTATCCAAATCATGCATACCCTTTGTTTCAAAAATATTAAAACAGAGAAGGGAGATTATGAGACATTGCTAAAAAACACAAAAATTGGGACTTATAGGTGTTAAAGTAGGACTTGGGAATATGAACTTTTAACAAGCAGAAAGTCCATAAACCATGCACCTTGAGGAGCACTAAGTGAAGTTAAGTCACTCGGTTGTGTCCGACTCTTTGCTACCCCATGGAGTCCAACTCTTTGCAATGCCATGGACTGTAGGCTGCCACACTCCCCTGTCCATGGGATATTCCAGGCAAGAATACTGTAGTAGGTTGCCATTTCCTTCTCCAGGGGATCTTCCCAACCCAGGAATCAAACCCAGCTCTCCCTCATTGCAGGCAGATGCTTTAACCTCTGAGCTACCACTAAGACTTCACTCAATCTGAAATATATCTTTAAATTTTAACTGTGAACTTTTTTTTGCCATCTATTTTTTAAAAATTGAAGTACAGTTGACTTACAATATTGTGTTAGTTTCAGTTGTAGAGCAAAGTGATTCTGTTCTGCATATGTTGTTGCTATTCAGTCTTCAGTTGCTTGTCCTGTGCCACTCTTTCGACCTCATGCACTATAGCACGCCAGGCTCCTCTGTCCTCCACTATCTCCCAGACTTTGCTCAGATTCACGCCCATTGAATTGGTGATGCTATCTAACCATCTCATCTTTTCATGCCCCCTTCTCCTCTTGCCTTCAATCTTTCCTGGCATCAAGTTCTTTTCCAGTGAGTCGGCTCTTTATATCACGTGGCCAAAGTATTAGAGCTTCAGCTTCGGTAACAGTTCTTCCAATGAATATTCAGGGTTGATTTCTTTTAGGATTGACTATATTCTTTTTCAGATACTTTTCTCATATAGGTTACTGTAAAATATTGAGTATTGTTCCCTGTGCTATACAATAGGTCTTTGATGGTTATTTATTTTATATATAAAATCATCTTTATTCATTCATCTAAGGACATTTAGGTTGCTTCCATCCACTGTGAACTTTCAATTATTCTTGACTATGATGAAACTGGGTAACATAAATCTTCTAATAATTCATGACTCTAATTTTAGCTATTGCTTCCAACATCTTTCCACATCTCCACACCCTGACAGAGTTCTTCATTTGAACAAAGAAGAGAAGCAAATGTCGATCATCCATTCAACTGGCTACTCAATTCATGTTCACTATGGAGATTCTTAGAGTTCTTTGGATGTTAAGGTTTCAAGAGGACACAGTATCACAGAGGGGAAAAATCAGTTTATTGAAATGTGACTTAACTACGGATTTCATGAATGGAAAAAGAACACAAAGTAAATTGAGAATGTGAGTGTATCTTTTACAAAATTAGAAAAATAACAGCAAGAAATATATGACCACTAGTGAAATTAAAGGGATACAATGGTTATGTAAAATCACTTATATAAATATAAACATACAATTGCCAAATTGACAATAGTACTTTAGGATCACATACTTACATTTTTGTGAAACTTGTATACAGCTGCTAAGTCACTTTAGTCGTATCCGACTCTGTGCGACTCCATAGACGGCAGCCCATCAGGCTCCCCCGTCCCTGGGATTCTCCAGGCAAGAACACTGGAGTGGGTTGCCATTTCTTCTCCAATGCATGAAAGTGGAAAGTGAAAACTGAAAGTGAAATCGCTCAGTCGTGTCCGACTCTTAGCGAGCCCATGGACTGCAGCCTACCAGTCTCCTTCGTCCATGGGATTTTCCAGGCAAAAGTACTGGAGTGGGGTGCTATTGCCTTCTCCAACTTGTATACTAGTCCATGCTAAATAAAACTGCATCCTAAATGTATTACTAAGATAATATAAACATTATCTTTATCAAGGTCAATAAGGGCTAGAGTTTTGAATATATGAGATGTTAATATGGAGTGGGTTATAACGAACAGGAATTTCTTTGGAGGTTTTGTTCAGTTTGTGTATTAATTTTGTTTTTGGTCTTAAGAACTGAGTTCAAGAAGAAAATGAACTCCTGTTAAAATATATGTGGACATATTTAGGAAAGTGCCAATGTTACATAAATGAACAAATTCCTGAAATAATTCGCAACTTTTACTCTTTTGTAAGTATCCCTATAAGCCTCATTTTCTCAAATAAGTCTAGAATTCACTTAAGATGACTTGCTAGTAAGGAGCTTTATAATCTCTGATAAGACTGTTGCAGACTTTGAAAAGATTCCAAACATGGCTCCATCAATGACTAAAGTAAAGTGCCCTTGTTTGCACAGCCAACACCATAATTTGCGCATGTACCTGGATGAATACATTCAGGTACTCTAAGGAATAGTATCCAANATAATCTCTGATAAGACTGTTGCAGACTTTGAAAAGATTCCAAACATGGCTCCATCAATGACTAAAGTAAAGTGCCCTTGTTTGCACAGCCAACACCATAATTTGCGCATGTACCTGGATGAATACATTCAGGTACTCTAAGGAATAGTATCCAAGGCACAGGAATTTCAGAAGGTGCTGTTTGCTCTGTATATTTGCTCACAAATTTCTTTTTTTTTTTTTTTAATGCTTTTGAAAGGATGGAATCAAGTACAAATAGCACTTACTCCCAAAGTAAAGTTTTACGTATTATAGTTAAATAAATTAAGATTGGCAATTTACTTCTAATGTGTTCCTTCCCTAGATGTTAATGTTATTTTAACCTAATAGCACGAAGAGAAAGACTCAAAAGCAAAAATGAAATCTAGTCTGTCGTTCCACCCCCTTCTCCCCAGCATAAAGGCACTTAAAAATTTAGATTCATCAGATTTCTGTGATTTACTTTCTAATTCATTTACTCTCTTACACAACTAAAGGATTGCAGCTCGACTTTATCTTCTAAAGTTGAGCAACTTTCTGAGTTCATGTGCCTCTCTCTCCACCTTTCCTTCCCTCCATCCCTTTCTTCAATGAACACTAATAGGCACTACTACATGCCAGGTACTCTCGGAGCATTGGCTGGGGATGCAAGGTGAGAAGATACAAGTCTTATTCTCTTGGAGGCTAACAGCCTAGTTAGGGGTCAGAGAAGTATACAACCATTACAATAATGTGTGGGATCCACACAGATAGGGGCGGCGTAGGAGGAGGAGAGTGAGTTGAGTGGAAACACCTGGCTAGAGGCCTAACCTAGTCCTGGGAGAAGGAAGGTCAATTAAAGTTTCTTGGAGACTCTTCTTAGGTCATTGTCAATTTTGGACCACTTCTGACTTTCAGCTCCAAATGGAATCAGTATTCCTTGCTTTTTATGACAATACGTATTTTTTTTTTTTTAACATTTCCTTGACTTTCTGAAGGGATTTTTCATATATTCCAGCCACCATCCAACTTTAACCTATTCATCTTTAACAGCTGTAGTGTTGTACCACTGAGATGTGAGGATTTCTCTGTTATAACAGTTACTGTTACCCATGCCTTGATCCTGATTCATGACAGCTGTGGGATTCCCATGTATACCTCTGAAGCTGAATGTCGTGGAAAGCCCAGATGAGGCCTGGGAAGAGGCCTATTCCTTCCCTCCATTACCTGCCATGGATCAAGGTAACAACTTGCATTTCTTACTTACCTTACCTTCTACAAACTTTGTTCTAAATTTCTTCCTGTGTCCCATCTTTACGTCTTGTCTTTGAAAAGTTTAAGTACGCAACTTAAAGTGGAAAAAACATGGTCAAGAAATTTTGCTACAGGAAGTAGACACTCTGAATCCCAACAATAATTTCCTCTATCAAGTATATTAGTGTATCATGTTCTACTAAGAACTCTGTGCTGTAAAACCCAAGGGCATATGTGATAAAATTAGATGAGGCAGGATAAAAAAGAACGCTGGATCTTTTCTGAATTTTGTCAAGGCCTATAGTACTTTGTCTATGTAGCTAGCTTGATTTCTTTCCTTTTTTCCCCATATGGGCACTGTAATTTATCAGGTTTCATGACTGCCTGCAAGTTGAGAGCCAAAACTGTGGCTATAGCTCTTTACGGAATGTGCATTTGTATTAACTTCATCCTTGGTTCCATTTTAAGGCCATATCCTTGTTTTTCTTTCTCATCTATTTTTTTTCCAAGTGGAAATATCTTTATTATTTTATTTAATTATGAAGTTAATTCATGCTCTAAGTAACAGTACTCAAACAGTGTTGAAAAATAGAGTAGAACCTGAACTATGCCAATAATCCCACCCTGACCCTCATCCCCTGAGAATATGAATGTTCTCACCTACCTTTAATTAGATATCTTGACATATTTTTTAAACATGTATCTTTACAAGCTGGCTTAAATTCTTCTGGAACATAGCAGTGTACCACTAAATAATGATTTAAAGTGTTTTTAATAGTGCTTCACAATTTACAAAGCACTTTCACAAGCTTTAGCTCATTTAATCTTATAAGCAAAGATCACTATCTTCTAAAGCATGTTCATTTTATCGTTGCCAACAATCTCTTTGATTTGGCTGAATTTCATTTTCCTGCCAATACCTTTCTTTTGCCAGTGTATTCAGTTCAGAAAAAGCTATAAGCCATACTTCAAATTTTATGTTTACATTATTCCAGTGGATACTGAGATCCTTGTTAGTTGAATCTTAGAATAGGAAGAGCAACAGGTAAGACTGTTGGAGCAGTTAGAACAGGTAGAAATGTGTCTGTCAGTAATTATGGGGTCACAAAGAGTTAGACACGACTAATACACACACACAATTGAGAGTGAAAAGGAACAGTTGCTTTCAAACTCGTATCACCTTTTGTTTTATTCCAATTCTAAGAAAATTATTTTACTAGAAATTATTTTGCTAATTCATTAGTGAGAAGCAAACGAAATTCTTTGTTTTTGTGCATTCTCACTAAACGGAAGTATAACTTACATACTGCCTTCTATACATGCCTCTAGTTAAACTGAGGATAGCTTACTTCAAAAGAAAGAGGTCCATTTTCCTTTAGTTTAGACACTGATTTTGAGTTAAAAACAAAAGGTGATTATAATAAGCAGAAACTCTTAATACCAAGTCATAGGCAATGGCTGAAAAGTGGAATGTTGCTTAGTACATCAGTGACATTACTTTGCTTTTGTTATATTTGCTAAGGTGCTCTTGTAAGACAAAAAAAAACCCCAAAAAACAAAAACCCAGCACCTGGGATTTATTTTGGAGGTCTTGTGACACCATCAAGGAACGTCAGATGCTGGGTTTGAAATAAGTACTGTATTTCATTTACCAACTTTCTCGTATGCCCGGTGTGCATGGAGGTAGAGAGAACATGAATAGATACTGGGTTGGATGATGTTGCAATGAAGCAAAATATACCCAAACACACAAAAGGCTTGCATTTTTTAAAAGGCATTCTTTTATATATAGGGCAAACTCCTATAACAAAATATTGAGTTAGTTGACTTGACAACTACCTACTAAACCACTGGGGGTTTCCCTGGTGTCTCAGATAGCAAAGAATCTTCCTGCAGTGTGGGAGACCCAGGTTCTATCTCTGGGTCAGGAAGATCCCCTGGAGAAGGGAATGGTAACCCAGTATTCTTGCCTGGACAGATGAACCTGGCAGGTTATAGTCCATGGGGTTGCAAAGAGCTGGACACGACTGAGTGAGTAATGCAACACATACTAACCACTGGTACTTTCTATATGATAGTGGAAGTTGCATCTCAAAGTGTGCTGTGTCAGGACTTCAGAGAAATAAGGATTCTGCTCATTGACATACTCTGACAGGGGCTTTGGGAAGCTAGTCATAAATGCAGAATCAGGGTATGTCCTTGCAATTCCCACTCTGGGGTTTGCATTAAAGTAAGTGTTCAGTGCAGTTCATCAAACATTTATTGAGTGCCTGCTGTGTGGTAGGAATTAAGGATACAAAAATGACTGTGATAGGATATAATGCTTTCAAAGGCCTTAAGAAAAAAATGGAGAATAGATATTTGGGGGATGGAAATTTCTTTCATAAATGTATTTTGCAAACTTTAATTATGAATTTTGACAGAACAAGGGTCACATATTTTACTTCTTTTACATATTTTCATAATGGCTTGTACAAAACAGAAACTGAATATCATTGTTGACAGACTAGCAGACTTACAGAAAAATTGTTGCCAAGTTCAGGTAAACAGTATATGAATTCTCCAGAGAAGATGAATGGAATGAAAATGTTTCTAAAAGCAACTTCTTGATTTCTTTATAATCTCTGTCGTCCTTTGCTGTGTTATTTGGACAAATCCTTCAACATGGAGAAAGAATGACAATTTTGTGAAAAGGCTATTATTATATAAGATTTTCTGTGTGATAAAACCACACCCAATGGGCCTCACCCAGAGGAGCTTATATATGTTATTAGACGCAGGAATGTTAAGTGTGTTAGATTCGGTCCCTGTTGGGCAGTCATATGACGCAAACGGTGACTCTGAAATGAAGCCATAATATATGGTTTAACCTCTTAACAGTTTGTGATGTCATTTTTTATGTGGTAAGAAAAACAAATGCTGTCACATTTTATATTTGAGACTCCTGCAAGCCAACATCAAGAGATTAAGTATGAGCATTACCAACACAGTATCATGAATGCAGTCATATGGATGCCAGAAAATCGTTGGGGCCACAAACACTCCCCAGTAACTCAGTGTTATAGAATGGAAAGATAAGTCTGCTGATAAGTTATAACCCTTATGAGACACTGCGTTTTTCCCTTAGAAGGAAGCAGAAATAATCTTAAATATGTCGATTTGAATGTTAATTCATCTAACTCTAGTTCCAGCTAATCTTTATGCCTGTAATTTAAAAACACAGAAATAGAGTAGCCAAAATTAAAAAAAAAAAACCTCTGTGTTCATATAAAAGACAAAATTAGAACAGAGATGAAATTGGGGCAGAGTCAGTAAAACCGCTGCTTTCCAGTGTTTACTTTCTTGAAATATCGTTTTGAGTCATTTCTGTGAGATATAAACATACTACTTTATGTTTCCTATCATTTTTTTATTATGCACATAATTTAACAGTTTGTAATAGTTGAAGCCACATGTCTCTATGGACTGGAATATTGTTGAAACAGCTTCACTCAAGTGAGAAGACTTCTAGTATAATTCAGGTATGTATATTTTCCTTGAACCAAGTGTGTGACATTCAACTTGTCAAAAATGAACATTTTGCTTGACTGAACAGCTTTGCTCTGTGTTTTGCTTGTCTACCGAGGCAAATAAAGCCTGACAAGAAGAGCATTTCCAGCTAGTTAAAGACCAAGAGGGGGATGAATCAGGATTTGAGCCAGTTATCAGAAAATTCCTTTCTTGGTGAATATTTTATAATGTACATGATATACTAACAAGAAATAAATTAGATAAATCTTAACTGCAGGTGACAGAATTTGTGCCTCTTGATTTCTCCTGCTTCTAAGTATTTACTGAATTTCTTTTCATTGTATGCTTTTTATTATAAGAAGGTATATAATTTTTGTATTGTGGACTTTCTATATATATTGTTTATGTTATTTTAGTTCTGTTTCCTCCTAACTGGGGAAACTTCAAGGTGATGATGAGGAACACAACTGGCTTGGTACCAAATTTCATTTTATTTTTTAAAAGCAGGAAGAGTTGTTGGAATGTTTTATTATCACTTCAAGAATTATATGGCTTGTGGATCTTTATTTGGAGTTTGCCTAAAAATTTAAATAAAGAGGCATTCAATTCCACTAATGAATTCTGCCCATTCACTTAGTCAACCTGTCTTTTTCTTTTCTGAGTATCTGCTATGTTTTTAGGACTTACATTGGTTCTGGGATAAAGGCAAAT
>SJYV01052006.1:0-22313 GCA_006410875.1 Neotragus pygmaeus | reverse complement strand
GCCTTAAGAAAAAAATGGAGAATAGATATTTGGGGGATGGAAATTTCTTTCATAAATGTATTTTGCAAACTTTAATTATGAATTTTGACAGAACAAGGGTCACATATTTTACTTCTTTTACATATTTTCATAATGGCTTGTACAAAACAGAAACTGAATATCATTGTTGACAGACTAGCAGACTTACAGAAAAATTGTTGCCAAGTTCAGGTAAACAGTATATGAATTCTCCAGAGAAGATGAATGGAATGAAAATGTTTCTAAAAGCAACTTCTTGATTTCTTTATAATCTCTGTCGTCCTTTGCTGTGTTATTTGGACAAATCCTTCAACATGGAGAAAGAATGACAATTTTGTGAAAAGGCTATTATTATATAAGATTTTCTGTGTGATAAAACCACACCCAATGGGCCTCACCCAGAGGAGCTTATATATGTTATTAGACGCAGGAATGTTAAGTGTGTTAGATTCGGTCCCTGTTGGGCAGTCATATGACGCAAACGGTGACTCTGAAATGAAGCCATAATATATGGTTTAACCTCTTAACAGTTTGTGATGTCATTTTTTATGTGGTAAGAAAAACAAATGCTGTCACATTTTATATTTGAGACTCCTGCAAGCCAACATCAAGAGATTAAGTATGAGCATTACCAACACAGTATCATGAATGCAGTCATATGGATGCCAGAAAATCGTTGGGGCCACAAACACTCCCCAGTAACTCAGTGTTATAGAATGGAAAGATAAGTCTGCTGATAAGTTATAACCCTTATGAGACACTGCGTTTTTCCCTTAGAAGGAAGCAGAAATAATCTTAAATATGTCGATTTGAATGTTAATTCATCTAACTCTAGTTCCAGCTAATCTTTATGCCTGTAATTTAAAAACACAGAAATAGAGTAGCCAAAATTAAAAAAAAAAAACCTCTGTGTTCATATAAAAGACAAAATTAGAACAGAGATGAAATTGGGGCAGAGTCAGTAAAACCGCTGCTTTCCAGTGTTTACTTTCTTGAAATATCGTTTTGAGTCATTTCTGTGAGATATAAACATACTACTTTATGTTTCCTATCATTTTTTTATTATGCACATAATTTAACAGTTTGTAATAGTTGAAGCCACATGTCTCTATGGACTGGAATATTGTTGAAACAGCTTCACTCAAGTGAGAAGACTTCTAGTATAATTCAGGTATGTATATTTTCCTTGAACCAAGTGTGTGACATTCAACTTGTCAAAAATGAACATTTTGCTTGACTGAACAGCTTTGCTCTGTGTTTTGCTTGTCTACCGAGGCAAATAAAGCCTGACAAGAAGAGCATTTCCAGCTAGTTAAAGACCAAGAGGGGGATGAATCAGGATTTGAGCCAGTTATCAGAAAATTCCTTTCTTGGTGAATATTTTATAATGTACATGATATACTAACAAGAAATAAATTAGATAAATCTTAACTGCAGGTGACAGAATTTGTGCCTCTTGATTTCTCCTGCTTCTAAGTATTTACTGAATTTCTTTTCATTGTATGCTTTTTATTATAAGAAGGTATATAATTTTTGTATTGTGGACTTTCTATATATATTGTTTATGTTATTTTAGTTCTGTTTCCTCCTAACTGGGGAAACTTCAAGGTGATGATGAGGAACACAACTGGCTTGGTACCAAATTTCATTTTATTTTTTAAAAGCAGGAAGAGTTGTTGGAATGTTTTATTATCACTTCAAGAATTATATGGCTTGTGGATCTTTATTTGGAGTTTGCCTAAAAATTTAAATAAAGAGGCATTCAATTCCACTAATGAATTCTGCCTATTCACTTAGTCAACCTGTCTTTTTCTTTTCTGAGTATCTGCTATGTTTTTAGGACTTACATTGGTTCTGGGATAAAGGCAAATGGTGTATAAAGTTTGTCCTCAAGGACTTTCAGTTTGTGTCTCACTTGATGGCTAAGTTTCCAGAACAGCTGAAACTTAAATAATGAATAAACTAAAACTTAAATGGTAAAAAACTGAATGAGTTTATTCATTTATTAATTAAGTCAACAGATTTCAATTTTTGTCAGACATGATGTATTAGGAACATTTGAACTGGATAAGCATTGGAATCACAGTGATGCACTGCTTAGAATTTACCACCAAACAGAAGGAAAGACACATTTTGGTCAACCAATCACATTAGTAAAAGTACAGTTATAAACCAGAATAAATTTTATATGAAGAAAAATAATGCAGATACACGAGTGCATATAATTAAGGAATCCAACCCAGATATGGGAGGGACTTGCAATGAGTTATACTGGAGAAGGAGATTGGGAGGGAAGGGTACAGGATGAATGAAAGATATATTCCTAGGAGAAGCACACCAATGTCTGAGGAACAGCCAAGAATGAAGGAATGATCCATCATTCCTTTGGTTTTACAAGGACAAGTAGGATAGAGGACCAATCAATGTTCACTGGACATAACCGCATGAAAGTAACTGGTGTCTGGAGCAGGTTCCATTTTTCTAGAGTGATGGTGGCGAGTTCTGACTGGAATGGACTGATGATCAAATCGGGAGAAAACAAGAAAGGGCATAAACGAAACCCTCAGGGAGTATGGTTATAAAGCAAAGAGCTCAGGTAGTTGAAGGAGAGTAATTCGTCTCTTTGTTTATTTAAATACGGTAGAGGCTGGACCAGGTTTGAGTATTGGAAAGTTGGAGAGAGTGTACAGGGGGTTGCTGAACATACAGTAGAAAAGAGGGAACATTTGTAGTGAGTTTCCTCACTAGCTGAAGGTAAGGAGTGACTAGACCCAGAGCCCTGTGGAGGGACTAAGAGAGGCAGCCAGAGGATCTTGTGGGTGTAAGGAGATTTGGTGGGAAAAGTTAAGAGTAGAAGTTGTTCCCATTCAACCCATGCCGTTTTCTCTGTAAAGGTGGAGCTCTGCATTATCTGCAGAAAGGGAGGAGATAAAGGAGGAACTGAAGGTTTGGGCAACGTTTGAAACATTGTAGGCAACGAAATAGACAAAGAGTGAATGGACCAGGAGGATTGATGGGCAATGCTGAGGGTCTATTTGAGGTGAGTGAAGATGGTACTATGGTAACTAACATTTATCAGCTCTATTCTGTGGCTTTCCCCTGCAGTGCTGGGCTCCTGGAGGGCAGGACCAAGAAGCGAGGGTGTGTAGGGTATTGAAAGAGTGTTATTGAAATGATGGGCCCCAGGAGTGGGGCTAGGGGGAAGTATGCTCGATAAAAAGGTACAGAAGAAAAGACAGAGATGAAGAAAGGATTGGGACATAGTGAGAGGTCAGTGGAGTAAAAGCGCCCTGACATCAACAGGCAGACTCAGAGTCAAGCTTAGAATCAAGTATTCTAATATTCCAATAATGTTCCAATAAAATGATTCTTTAAGAGCTCTGACTTGTGATGCCAAAACACATCTGCTGCAAGCCTCCGATGAAAGGGCTTGTGGTCCAGAGCAGAGGCTCTGGAAGGACTGGAACTGGAGTGAGATGAAGAAGTATTAATGGTGGCTGGGGTCTTCTAATACTCCATGTGTATTCTAGTACCTGAAGAATGTGACATTTTTAGTTCCTGTGTTACACTGAGGTCATTAAGTTGTTAAGGAAAAACATCTGTTTTAAAGCATCCTCCCTATATTTTATGCAGTATCAAGGAAACTTGATCTTCGGTGGATACTGAGAATACTTTGTTCCATTCCATTCAGTCATTTCTTAAACTATTGATGTTTATTGATTGGAAAATAATCTAAGGACCTACAGATTTTTAAAAAAACTTTTTATTTTGTTTTGGGGTATAGCTGATTAACAAACATTTGTGATAGTTTCAGGTGAACAGGGAAAGGATTTAGCCATATATGTACATATATCCATTTTCCTCCAACACCCCTCCCATCCAGGCGGCCACATAACACTGAGCAGAGTTCCATGTGCCATACAGTAGGTCCCTGTTGGTTATCCATTTTAAATATAGCAGTGTGTACATGTCCATTCCAAACTCCCTATCTCTTCCCCTTGTAAGATTTTTTGAGCAGGAATCAGTCAACAGAATCAGCCTATCTATTAACATTTGAGTCTCGTCTCCAGGATCTGGACTTGGACCTCTGGTATGGTGGTGCTCTAAGTGTATATACCATCTACTCAGGTTATATAGAACAAATAATGCTTTCCTTCTCTATCTGGCTTTCTGAACACACTTTGTTCTCCAGGAGCTGGAAGGCATCTCCAGTAACAGAAGCCTTCATCATCTCATGGCTGGTTTAAGGCAGCATCTTCTTAGCTGGTCTCCCTCCTTTTGGACTTTCTACCACCTTTTTACCCTATACTTTACTGCCTTATTATTTAACTTTAAATCTCTGATCCTTCTGTTATCTCCTTGTTCAAGGAATAGAAGCTCACCCCTCCCTCACCACATTAAGATAGGAATAAATTCAGCTGCCTCTTGAGTGACTTGTGCAAAGCCTCACTCTTTCTAACAGGGGAGAAAGACAATAACCAAGCAAACTAACAGAGGATGTGCTACGTGTAACCACTTTAGTCTCTTCACCCATTTAAAAATAAAAATGTGGCTATGGAACTAGATGGCCAAGCTTGTTGGGGTTTAGGTATGTAGTTGGTTAGTTTGGTTCAGTTGCTCAGTAGTGTCTGACTCTGCGACCCCATGGACTGTAGCACACCAGGCCTCCCTGTCCATTACCAATTCCTGGAGTTTACTCAAACTCATGTCCATTGAGTCGGTGATGTCATCTCATCCTCTGTTGTCCCCTTCTCCTCCTGCCTTCAATCTTTCCCAGCAACAGGGTCTTTTCAAATGAGTCAGTTCTTTGCATGAGGTGGCCAAAGTATTGGAGGTTCAACTTCAGCATCAGTCCTTCCAATGAACATTCAGGACTGATCTCCTTTAGGATTGGTTGGATCTGGACTAGTTGGATCTCCTTGCTGTCCAAGGGATTCTCAAGAGTCTTCTTCAACCCCACAGTTCGAAAGCATCAATTCTTCAGTGCTCAGTTTTCTTTATAGTCCAATTCTCACATCCGCACAAGACTACTGGAAAAAACTAGCTTTGACTAGATGGACCTTTGTTGGCAAAATAATGTCTCTACTTTTTAATATGCTATCTAGGTTGGTCATAAATTTTCTTCTAAGGAGCAAGCATCTTTTAATTTCTATTTGGCTAGAAATTAATTTTAATTTAATTCTAGTTGGCTAGAATTCCCTTCTAATTCTGAAGTTCAACAGAACGATATTACCCTCCAGGATCTGCTTCCAATCCTGGTAGCACAGCCATTGAGTTTCAGATTGTCAGTGTCAAGTTGGGATAATCTGCACCTATCTGATGGCTATTTGAAGATTTAATTCAGTTACTATTGCCTACTGCTGCCATTTGGCACACCAGTGTGAGTTCCTTTTATTTTCTAGCCTGTTACCTTAGATCCACTACCTCTACATTTTACGACCACCACCTCACCCAGCACAGCATTGACTTTTAGTGTTCAGCCTTGTGACTCAAAAAGCCTAGCAAGGCCAGTTATTTGCAATACCCCATGGGAACACTTTCCTATTTCCAGTCTCTGTGGTCTTTGTTCTTTATATAGATACACAATCTTACTCTTCCCTCTTTATCAATTCAAGTTGAAACCCTGGCCCCAAATACCTTTTAAGTTTTTTCTAAAGATTTGGGTCTTCCAGCTCTGACTTTCTGGGATTCTAAACTCAAATGAAAAAATTTTTTTCTACTTCTGATTTTTTTATTTTGCACCTTGGGAACTCAACTATACACATAACTAGCTCCTTTACCATATACAAGAACAAAATCCCACAAATGCTCCTGCTGGCATATGTAACATTCACTTCCTATGGGCACTTCTGCCTGGAGGACTGTGCCTCTCATTGCCTGCAGTCTGTGTCAGGTCTGTTTAGGCAACTAACATGGGTGAGATCCGAATCTTCCAGATCACTGATGAGCTACAATGTTTGAGCATAGTGCTTGGCTTTGGAATATGTGGACTGATGAATAGTTGCTGAGGAGTATGGCCCCATCCTCATCTTATGCAGGGTTCATCCCAATGGGCACACGTGGGAACTTCAGAAAAGCTATTTCACCAGCACTGGGCTGAATCCTCTTATACGGAGTTCACTGAAGTGGGGCCAGCCCTCCGGCTCTGCTAGCTCACTGCCAAGGTTTGAGAGGGGTGGAGTGGCCTGGAAGATGGTTAGAAGAAGGGTGGGGGACTTGATTTCTTACAAGATGCTTTGGAAGGCTGGTCCTGGAGTGTCAGGTTTTCAGGAATAGATGAGCCTAGGTCTCAGTGGCAAAGAACTTCAAAAGGACAAGACGTTTGTTTTTTGCTGGAAGAAAGCTTGGAAGCCTCGAGTCTAATTAAGAGTGCTGCCCACACTGGAGAAGGGGGCGTCCTGGCTTGCCCCCCAGAAATCCATCCATACAAGAAGATAGCAAGCAAATTCATTCTCACTCAGCCCGTTTCTTGGGCTCTTACGTGTAACGCCGGCTCCTGAGTCTGTGTGTCCCTACCTAGGTGTCAGGGACTCCAGACCCAGGATGCCAAACAAACTCACTCCAGGGGAGAATCTCCCTGCGCGCCCAGAGTTTGGTTCCCCAAATCATTGTGTGGGGTCTTGAGATTTAGAAACTCACCCCAGCCACCCCCAACACACTCTTCCCCACTCCCTGAAGGGCTTGCGTGGTTCCCAGGGCGGTTGAAGCGCGCCGAGCTCCAGGGAAGGCGTACTGGCTCTCCGGTCTCCTTCCCCGGAAAGCGCCAGCATCCGGGGAAAGCCTTCGCTTCTCATCCCGCACGCTCCCAGGACAGGCAGGGAGGCATTCCCAACGTGAGCAAGGTGTGCCACGCAAGACTCCCCCCTCCTTTAGAAAGAATAAATAAATAGAACCAGCGCCTAGCTCCGCTCGGGTTTCCCGGTCGCTGCCGGGGCGGCTGGGTGTCTGCGCTCCCCGCCTTCGTTNCAGGCCCACCAGATATTAGTAATTCTATTTCACATTGATTATAGTCACTTATTTTATAGCTAGAATTAAAAAGTAAATTCTATCATTCTCAAGTATCCTGAAAACAGCATGGAGTATTTTTCCTTATTAATCTGGCTTTTCACACAAACTTACATTTATTTATATTCATTTAGAGGATGACAAAGAGAAAACCCAATGTTCCATGCACTCATAAAACTATGTTCTTTAATTATAACATATTTCAGAGCATTAAAATAATTTAAGTAAAAACATGCTTGATATTTTCAATAAACATACATGAAAATGGTATTTCTATTAAATAACAATGACACCACCAAAGTGACATGAAAGAAAGCAAAAATTACATGTCATTCCAGCAGAGATAACCTACACATTACAGTCTAACAGAATTTAAATGTCAAGAATTTATGCAAGAGTAACAGTGAGAATTTTCAAAGACATTTAAAAAATGAAGAAAAATTTATGAGAAGCAATAAGAAGTGCAGACCATGAATTTTCAAAATAACCCATTAACTTTGTTACAAAAAAGAAAATCAGTCAGCTGCAGAGATTTTGAGTAGCTGAAGCTGTCTTGGTGCATTGGTCAGAGGCTGCTGGGCCAGAACTGGTACTCTGTGATGCTATATTCTGAGCAGTTCAGAAAGTTGTTTTTACCCAGCTTATCTACAGAGTTGTTCATCTTTAGCAGCATTTCAATATCATAGATCTTCTTAAAATGGGCAAGATGATTCCCACTTAGATTTGATGCACTTTGCAGTAGTTGACCTCAATAGCAATGGATTCATTTGTGACTATGAACTCCTTAAGTTGAAGGAAGCCAATATGCCATACCAGGATGTTAAATGAGAAAAATTGTGCAAAATTCTATGTTGGATGGCTACTTTTTGAATAAGTGTGGGAATATATGTTTTGACAAATTTATTTATATTTTCCAAGAAGTAAAAAGTAGTGATAATTGACAAAATCTCCCCCAAAGCAATTAACAGGGAAGAATGGATTTGCAGTCAGGATCTTCAGAGCCGCCAGTGAAGGAATCAGTCTATGCTCTCCTTCTAAATTGCTGCTCTTTACACTGGCTTGTATTTTATCTCTATGTATCATTTTCCCTGTTAGAATGTGCATCTCTTGGAGTTTGCTTAGATGATCAGATATGAATATTATTAGACAGCAATTTTGATTGCCACGCAGTGTTCTATTTTTTACTTGAGAACTCTGGTCAGAGGGTATGTGGATATGAGTGTCCTTTGCTTATTGTTATAGCAGCAAAAATTTGCCAGTGTCACTAACTTTGAAGAATATAATGCAAGCTCTTTATAGACTTTAATTCTTAAAATCAGTGGATTTCTACAGTATTCTGCCTGATCCTTTTGGTTCCTTTAACAATGTTTGTTACATTAAATAAGTGCAGATTTTTCTACTTTTTAAAAGGGAAAAGTAAATAAGTAAAAGCATGCAATTATAAAGAAGTTGGAGGAGGACATGGCCACATAGTCTAGTATTCTTGCCTGGAGAATTCCATGGACAGGAGAGCCTGGTGGACTCAGTCCATGGGATCACAAAGAGTTGAACAAAGCAGAAGCAACTTGGCATGGTATGTGAAAAGTAAGTGTAAATGTATGTTATAGAGAAAAAAGAGTACCTTAAACGTGCATTTTTCTCTCATATCCAAAGTGTAAACAATTGACATAATTTCTCCAAAATACTTGATTTGATACATGCTTATTTGTTGTAAAACTTTGTCGTCAAACTCTCTTCAAATATGAAATGGTGTGGAACATGACACTTTTGAGGCGAGACTACGCTCAGACTCAAACATGTACGGCAGTCAGGTGTGCTGCATGCACACGTCTGCTCAGTCGCTTTAGTCGTGCCTGACTCTCTGCAACCCCATGGCCTACATTGTCCACGGTATTCTCCAGGCAAGAATACTGGCGTGGGTTGCCATTTTCTACTCCAGGTTATCTACCTGGCTGGGGATTTAAGCTGGGTCTCACACACTGCAGGCAGATTCTTTACCATCTGAGCCACCGGGTACATGTAGGACCTAATGTACTCTTGCATTGTCAAGCTGTTAGCTGTGGTTTTCAAAATCATGATGTTACTCTAACTCTAAATACTGAAGTAACTTGGTAGCAATGCATTACTTCCAAATAAAGGATTTATGTAATAAAGAAAAGGAAGTTAAGCAAATGCATTCAAGATGTATTGAGCATTTATTCTATACAAATGTAGACTCTTGAGACTGGAAATCAAGAGGGTTTCTTTTGGTTTTACAAAGCAAAATCTGGCTTAAACCAACATCCGGCTTATCACAGAAACCAGGGAGAAAGTGAAACTGGGCTTCCCAACACAGAAATTTGAATTCTCGTATTTAGTATTTTATGCCTTTGAGCAACATGATCTCTTACCTTCTCTGTGCCTATGAGAGAGACACAGAAAGAGAACTAGCCCAATTTTCTCTTCATGTGGGTCAGTTTTCTCTACTTCTCTATGAGTGTGGCCAGGAATACATTCAGGTTTTCTAGATTCTGAAGCACATGCAAATTTAAGGATTCACTTAAAAATTAACCACAAAATAAATATTTACTTAGAATTGAGAAAGAATTAATAACACAAATTTAATAGCTGCAATTTCACATATACTACAGAACCCTGAAAAATATAATTTATTACCAGGTAAATGTCAANGTGCTCCTGCGGGAAGTGCTAAGTAGCTTGGGGCGCGCGCTCTCCGGTCAAGGACTGTCCCAGGGTTGCGCTGCCGCCCGAGCTGGGACAGGTGGCGCGCGGCTGAGGCTAAGGCGGCCCCTCGCCGCGATCCCGGAGCTGGCGGTGTCAGCCCCTGAGCCGAGCCTCTGCCCAGCCTCCTGGGGCCGCGTCCCGGCTTCCCGCCACGCCCTGGTCCTGCCTCCAGCTGGGCAGAGTCGAGGCGAAGAGGTGGCGCTTGAGTCTGGGTGCGGCCCTGTCCCAGGGAGCCCGCGACCCCGCCAACCCTTCTGGACAGTCAGGGATTTCAAGGAATCCCTTCTCTCTTTTCTGGCGGAGGCTGAGGCGGCTCTGGGAAGGCTCGGACGCTGGGACCCTCCTCATTTCTGTCCTTCCTCGGGCCCAGGAAACTTCTGACATTGTCACCTTAGGGCCACCCGCGTCTGGTAGAGTTGGGGGCGGTTGTAGGGTGTGTAGATGGCAGACCAGGTGGGCTCCATGATGCTCTGCAGTGGAGAATATAGGTGGTCGTGGTGGCTGGTGCAGGGGGACTCGCCCTCACCACACCCCCTTCACATACTCCTAGAGTTTTCTCCCAGGCCAGATGGGTTGTAGGAACTGAGTTCTCTGGACTGGATGGGCTCTGGCCCCGAGGCGGAGCAGAAGAGCCCCGGAAGGGTGTCTGATTCACAGTTGGCTTGGCTCTGCTTTATTACAGCAAAGACCCTGGAGAGAGCTGCTTTGGGGAAGGGGGCGGGGGTCATTCATACCCCGTCATGCGTGTGGTGCCCCTGGCTTTCACGATTTCCACAGTCAGGTAACTTTTGATTAAAACTCATGATTTAGACAGTTTGTACATAATTTAGCCTACATAGATTTGCTTTTCACAGGATTACTTGGGTAATTCTGGGAAAATGCCCAAGTACTCTTGGCCGGAATTATCGCCAGATAGCCTCCCTTTCCTCTGTTTTGCTTATGGAGACTTGTCCAAATCGGGGGATTTCCTTCCTTTGCTTTTAGTTAACAGTTTCTGAAACTTGTTTTCAGATTTCTGTTTTAATGATCATTTTGATTGCATTGGTGGACTTTTAGAGGATGAGCAAGGACCAAGAATGAGGGCTAAGAAGGGCCCTGAGCCCAGTGGAACGTGACAGGCAGAGACTAGGCTAAGAAGTGATAAAGATTTTCAACAGGGAACACCTGCTTAGATTGGAGCCCAGAAAAACCCTTGCAAAACCTTGTCTTAATTATGAGCCAGTTTTATTCCCCAAATGCCTTACTCCACGGGCAGGCCTTCTCAGAGGTGGTTGCAAGTTAGGATTGGCTGTGAGAGCTCTTGATACTCCTGGGATCAGGCTCCCACCCTAGCTGAATTGCATCAGCGTCCTTGAGAGGTATATGATGATAAGATGGGACACTGGGGGCTTATAAAGCTCCCAGGTGATTACATTATGCAGCTGGGTTGAAAACCATGGTGTCAAAATGACCTGCCTTACAGTGACCTGTTCTAACAGAGTCATCAGTCCAAAAAGAAACTCAAGGGAGAACTGTAAAGAGGGCCTAATAGACATCCTAGGGGAGAGAGAGTTAACCTGGCTCTGTCCCTAACTAGCTGTGTCATTTTAGTCAAGGTCCTTAACCTTCTATTTCTTTATCTGTAAAATGAGGGTGTTGGCCTGTGTTCTAGAAGGAACTGCTAGCTCTAGCATCACCAGGCAGGTTGGCATCTAACCCAATTCAAGACTGAACACCTTGTGTCTTACTTTAAAATAATCATAAGGGTAGAAATCCTGCCTTGTCCTTGATATTTTGGTAAACTATCTGGTAATATTTGAAACCAGCAAAGATGCTAAAGAACATGCAAAGATGCATGAAGTAGTTTCTTAGACTTGTGTATTTGTTGCTGTTTGTTTTTAAAAATATACTTCAACAGACTGCCTATATATATTCACACACACATATATACATGCATTTTAAACACTGGACTTGTTTAGACCTATTTCAAGTCGTTTGATGCCCTCTTGACATTTAGGACAAACTGATTTTCCCAGTGTTACACACCTGTTCCTCCTTGCTTTGCTTCTCAACCAACTTTCTTCTGGGTGAAGATGATGAAAGCAGATTTGAGCCGTGTGTGTGTGTTGGAAGTGGTTTATTGCTTAATTTCAAATGACTTTTTCTTGTTCCACTTGGCAGGGCTGCTATCCACATGTGCAAAGCCTGACTAAACTTGTCAGGGAAGGGATAGAAGAGGGTTTAAAGTGGTAGATGGGTTCTGTATTCTTGTTGAATGCAGTACACTTTAGATATAATACTTAGGTGTTGGTCAGAAGCAGCTGATCTTGCAACACAATTTAACACTTTTTTTTTAAACTACATGAATTTTATACCTTATCAGTGAATTTAATAGACTTGAGGATACTTAGTATCAAATCAAGAAGAAATCAAACCAATAGCCAGTGCCAAAGGATTGGAACACTGGAATTTATATTATACATTCTTTAAATGTTTTTTTCTTCAGAGCACTCAGTACATGAAGGCATGACTACCAGACTTATCAAAACTCTTGTATATATTGCACCCATAGTTATAGGAGGCTCTTTGCTTAAGAAGTTCTGGTTCCCTAAACCGAATTATACCTAAGTTATATTATCAAAGTCCAAAGAACAATTTTAATGCAAATAAAAATTATTCAGAAATCTCAGTGAATTTCTGCTAGGGCTCTTTGGTCCTGATTGAATTACCTTCCTAACTTGCAGTTCTTTCCCTGTGCAACTGGAAGGTAGCTCACTCTTTGGGTTCTTAAGAAACTGATTATTTTACTGATATCAATTTCACTTCATCAGCTGAACTCAAATTCATCCCATTGCCCAAATTGCTCCCAGGTAAGGAAATACATAATTAACTGTTTTAACCACTAGAGGTTACCAACTACTTAATGATTTCTACAAGTCATCTGTAGCAATCCACTGTAAAAATAAACAAGGTTGTTGGAGAGGATTGTGGCTAGATCAGCACAAATCCATTACTATTGCTTAAAAATGTCACTTAGTGGCAATTCATGTTCTTATGGTGGCATGCCAATGATAGCTTATTCAAATACTAACATTGAATATTTTGACTTACTGTGGTATTCTAAATCCTACCTTTGTTAGGAAATTGGAAATGAGGTTAAAAACAGGATGGTTGGAAAGAATTTGTGTGTTTGCCGGCACCTGAGTTTCAACTAAAGACCTTGAAGGAAACATTTTCTCTTTTATTGTTCTCTTGTATATTCTTGCTCTTGTTTTATTTTTTATTTTTACTGTGGTAATAGTTTTCATGGTTAAAAAATATTACTAAGGGCTTATAAAGAAATATAGCAACTTCTTACCCTGTTTTTTCCCTTTCTCCTAACATCAGATCCCATGTCCCAAAGGCAACATTTTTTTTTCTTGTTTATTTGTTTTATAGTATTTTGAGTTATATTTGGCATACAGTAAGTTTCACATATTTAAACTATACAGTTTAATAAGTTTTGACATATATATATATATATACACCTGTGACACCATCACCTCAAAGTTTCCTCATTATCCCTTTTTAAATTTTATTTTTATTTTAATTGGAGGCTAATTGCTTTACAATATTGTAGTTTTTTTTTTTTTTTTTTTGCCATACATTGACATGAATCAGCCATGGTTATGCATGTGTTCCCCATCCTGAACCCCCCTCCCACCTGCCTCCTCACCCCACCCCATCCCTCAGGGTCATCCCAGTGCACCGGCACCGGCCCTGAGCACCCTGTCTCATGCTTCGAACCTGAACTGGCGATCTGTTTCACATATGATAACAAACATGTTTCAATGCTATTCTTTCAAATCATCCCACCCTTGCCTTCTCCCACGGAGTCCAAAAGACTGTTCTGTACATCTGTGTCTCTTTTGCTATCTCACATATAGGGTCATCCTTACCATCTTTCTAAATGGTAATCCCTTCCTGCTACCCTTCCTCACACCCTAAATCACCATGCAAATGGTGATCTACTTTCTGTCATTGTAGTTTGCATTTTCTGGAATTTTATAGAAATGAAATCAGAGTAGATTACCACTTCCCCCCTCCCTTTTTTTCCTGCCACTCTGCATAGTTTTTTTCTTCTTTTGAGATGATCCATGCTGTAGCATGTTCCCAATTCATTTCTTTCTGTTTCTAAGTAGTGTTACATTATGTGGAAATATTATACTTTGTTGTCCATCAGCATTCACCTATTTATGGACTGTGTGTTTCCAGTTTTTGGCTTTACAAAGAAAGCTGCTATAAAGATATGTTTATATATCTTTGCATGGAGATGTAGTTTTGTTTCAAAAGTGGGATAACTGAATCATTGATAGGTATATGTTTAAATATTTAAGAGATTGCCAGTTTTTCAGAAGGTTGCAACATGCCATTCCTCTGCATCCTTGCCAGCACCTGCTGAGGTCAGGCTTTGATTTAGCCATGCAAATTGGTATACTAGTAGATTGTTCTGGGTGCTAATGGGCAGTTTCCTAATGATTGATGACCTAGAGCATTTTTTTTCATGGATTTATTTATGTAACGTTTTAGGCAAAATGTATATTCAGATATTTTGTCTATTTCTCATTGAGTTTTTTCTCCTGTTATGAGAATTTTTTATGTATTCTGGCTATAGCTCCTTTATCATTTGCAAATGTTTTCTCCCAGGCTGTGGCTTGTCTTTTCATTTTCTTGATATGGTATATTGATGGGCAGAAGTTTTTAATTTTGATGAAGTTAAATTTATTGTTTACTGGTAAATTGTGGTTTTGCTCTTATTCTTAAGAAATAAGATCAAAAGATCACACAGGTTTTCTCCTTAAAATTTTTTATGTCTCACATTTAGGTTATGTGCAGTTTTGTATTAATTTTGTATATGGTGCAAGATATGGGTCAAAGTTCATTTTTTTACCCATGGATTTTCAATTGTTTTAAAGCAGGATTTTTTAACTAGACTGTCCTTTCTCTGCTGAATTGCCTTTGCACCTTTGTTAAAAATTAGTTGTCTCTATACATGGGACTACTTTTCAGATTCTTTGTTCTGTTCCAGTGAATTGTATTTCTGTTGCTATGCTGGTACTCCATCATTTTGAGTACTGTAGCTTCACAATAAATTTTGAACTGAGGAAGTGTGATTTCTCTGACTTTGTTCTGCATTTTCAAGGATGTTGATTTGGCTACCCTATATAAATTTTAGAGCGAGTTTACCAACTTTTTTTTTTTAATGCATTCAAGGATTTGATTGGGAGTGTTTTAATCTATAGATCTATTTCAAATGACATAGTCTGTTAACAATGTTGAGTTTCATGATTCTTGAGCATGCTAAACCTCTATTTAGGTCTCTATTTCTCTAAGCAATATGTGGTCATTTTTAGTGTAAAAATCTGACATATTTCTGTCAGATTTATTCAAAATATTTCAAATTTTTGATGCTGTTTTAGATGGCACTTAAAAAAATGTTGTTTCTGATTTTTCCTTGTTAATTTATAAAAACAGTTGATTTTTGTGTATTGTTTTTATCTTCTGCAACTTCACATAGTGGTTGTAGCAGTTTTTTTTTGTATAGTCAATCAGATTTTCTACACATATGATCATGTCATATGCAAATAAAAAGTTATTCTCTCCCAGTTTGAATGTCTTTCATTTTGTTTTCCTGTTTAATAACATTGGCTAGCACCTCCAGTTCACAATTGAATGGTGTGAACAGATATCCTTGCTTACTCCCAATCTTAAGGAACAATAATTCAATATTTCACCAGAAAGTATGATGTTATGTGTAGATTTTTTAGAAAATGTCTTTTATCAAAATTCATCTTGTTCTTTGTTTACTCAGAGTTTTTTTTTTTTTAATCAGAGATGAATATTGGATTTCTGTCAAGTGCTTTTTCTGAATATATTCTATATGACTTTTCCTTTTTAGTTTATTAATATAGTGAATTATGTCGATTGATTTTTGAATGTTAAACCCGTTTCGCACTCCTGGGATCAACTTGATGTGGTAACAATATATCACCCTTTTTCTATATTGTTGGGTTTGATTTACCAAATTTTGATGATAACTTTTGTCTTTATGTAGAATATGGTTCAGCAGTTTTATTTTCTTGCAATGTTATTGTCTGTTTTTAGTATCAGGGTTGAAATACCCTTTTCTTTTTATGTTCTGGAAGAAATTGTGTGTGGTTTCTTCCTTAATTGTTCTGTAGAATTCACCGGAGAAACTATCTGGATTTGGAATTGGCTTAATGTGAAGATTTTTATCTTCAAATTTAAATTCTTAAGTAGATATAGGGCCATTCATGTTATCTATTCATGTTCCATCTTGAGTTAAGTTTTGTAGTTTGTATCTTTCATGAATTTGTCTATTTCATTTCAGTTGAGTTCATTAGCATAAAGTAGTTCATGATGCTCCTTTATTATGTTTTTCATATTAGCATGTGGTGTTGTGTCACCTCTTTCATTCCTGATACTGGTTATATATTTATTCTTTATCAGTCTGCTTGGAAGTGGTGGCAGTTTAGTTAATAAGTTGTGTCTGACTCCTTTCGACCCCATGGACTATAGCCTGCCAGGCTCTTCTGCCCATGGGATTTCTCAGGCAAGAATAATCGAGTATAAATCTGCTTAGTGGCTTAAAAAATTTTATAGGTCTTGAAGAACCAGCTTTGATTTCATAGATTTCCTTCATTGTTCTGTTTTCTTAATAGAAAACAAAAATATGTAAGATTTTTACACTGAAAATGACACATTTTCTGTCTTCTGCTATTTTGCTTTTCATAAGTTCTTATTTTTCTAGTTTCTTATGGTATCAAGGTGATTCCGAGGTCATTAATATAAGATCTTTTTTTTGTTTTCCAACAAAGTTTTCCAGTAATAAAATTTTTTTTTCAGTGCTGTTTTAGTGGCATATCATAAGTATGTTTTCATTTTTCTTCACTTCAAAATACTTTATTTCCCTTTGATTTCCTCTTTGACCTATGGGTATTTTGAAATGAATTGTTTAGTTTCTAAATATTTGGAGATTTTCCAGATATACTTCAATTATTTACTTTTAATTTAATTCCAGTGTATTCAGAGAACACACTTTATATAACTTGAATAATTTTAAGTTAATTGACATTTGTTTTATGGCCCAGAATATAGTCTCTCTTGGTTAATGTTCTGTGTGTATTTGAAAAAAAATTGAACTTCCTATAAATATGTTTCTTCTAAATTTTCCAGATTGGTGTAGTTATTGTTGGGTGGAATACTCTATAAATGTCATTTAGGTAAAGTTGGTTGAGAGTTTTATTAAAATATTCTACATCTTTACTGATATAGTATCAGTTATGAGGGAGATATATCACAGTCTCCATCTACCATTGTGGATTTGTCTGTTTGTATCTCTTTGTAGTTCTATCAGTTTTTGTTTTATTTGTCTGGAATCTCTGTTATATAAGCATTTAGAATTGTCTTTTTGGCAAATTTGACTCTTCCATCATTATTAAAAATGACCTTATCTATCCATGGTAATAGTCTGTGTCCTAAAATCAACTTTGCATTTGGTTATATTAATATTAGATAACCATTTTAATTCTTTGTGTTTTTAATATAGTGCCTTTGTTGTTATTGCAGCATTCCTTAATGTGATTTATTATATTCTATTAAATTTTCATTATGGTGTGATTTCCTAATTCTCTTTCTCATTCTCCTTTTATTATTTTTTCATAATATTTTATCACATTTTAAAGACCCAGTGGTCAGTATTACTATTTTGTAATAACTACAGTGTGCCAAATAGTATATTATTATTCTATTTTTTAATATATTTTCCTCATAATATCTTTGAGATGTAATACAAATATCATGCAATTCATCCCTTATAGTGTTTAATTCAATAATTTTTATTATGTTCACGGATATGTGTACCATCACGTAGTCAATTTTAGAAATTTTGGTCACCTAAAAAAACCCCAATAAACTTTGTACTCTTTAGCTTACCCGTACTCTCCATCATTCACCAATCCCAAACAACCATAATATATTTTCTTTCTCTGTAGATTTCCCTACTTTGGATTTTTGTGTGAATGCAGTTATGTAATGGAGTCGTGTAATATGTGAATTTGGAGGACTGGCTTCTTTCACTTAGCATGTTTTCAAGGTTCTTCCAAGTTATAGCATGTATCAGTATTTCATTCCTTTTATAACTGAATAATATTTTACTGTATGGATATATAATATTTAGTTATCCATTTGTCTCCAGAGCGACATTTGGGTTGTTTCACCTTTGGGCTCTTATGAATATTGCTACTGTAAACATCCATGTGCAAGATTTTGTGCAAACATAAGTTTCATTTCCCTTGGGAAAATATTTTAGGCTTTGTATACTATACTATCTCTGCCACAACCACTAAACTCTGCCCATTATAGCAGGAAAGCATGTGTATGTGCTAAGTCGATTCAGCTGTGTCTGACTCTCTGTAATCCTGTGGGCTGTAGACTGCCAGGCTCCTCCATCCATGGGATTCTCCAGGCAAGAATACTGGAGTGGGTGGCCGTACCCTCCACCAGGGGAATCTTTCCAACCCAGGGATTAAACCTGGGTCTCTTATGTCTCCTGCACTGAGGGGCAGACTCCTTACCACTAATGCCTCCTGGGAAGCCCCGTCAGGAAAGCAGTGATAGACAATACAGAAATGAGTGAACCTGGTTGTTCCAAGTAAATGATTGCAATAAACTATTTACAAAAATGGGTGGTGTGCTAGATTTGGACCACAGATCATTATATGCCAACCTCTGAACCACAGTTTCAAGATGCTGTGCCTTGGTGTGGATTATTTGAATTCAGTGTGCTAGGGTCTTCATGGACTTTCAGTAGATCTATATCCTTCAGACTGGGAAACATTTATTTTCACATGTCTTTGATAATTTTCTTGCCAGCCTTGTATGTGTTTGCCTTTTTTTTTTTTTTTCAATTCCTTTCAGTTAATATTTAAGCCTCTTGGATTGACCATATAGTTCTTAAAATCTCCTGTCTTTATTTTTATCGTTTTGTTATACTTTCTGCAAGATTTTCTCAGTTTTACTATTCAGCAGTCTTTGTTTGATAACATTAAACACACTCTTTCTAGCTGTAGCCAAAACTTCAGTCCCATCTTTGGCAGCATCAGGTGCCTCCATGTCTGAAGCCTTTCTGAGCTTTTACAGGTCAAATGGTCTTGCTTCCTTCCCATCATTATATCCTGTTGCAGGCGCAGTTCTGTTAAGTCTGTTACAATTCCTCCACCAGCTTTCCATATTACAAAAATTTATTGGCATCTTTTGTCTGCTGTTGTGTCCTTTCCAGTTCTCTTGTCATTTTTATTTATTTACTGTTATTTTAGTAGACATTTGGGAGAGAATGGGGGAAAAAATAGTGTTCAACCTGCCATGTTTAACTGGAAGTTAGCACTATTTATTCTCTTTCATTATTTCTATTTTCCTGTCTTGATCCATTTCCAAATCCCATTAAAGATCATTCTGGTTATTATGCTCACTTTTTAGTGACTCATATGTTTTGTTTCCCAGTGTAAGTAAAACTTTGGTCAGTATTAGAAAAAAGACACTAGGTTTGAGTTCCTAAGACCGAGCTTCTACTTCTAGGTTTACTGACCATCTCTGCACCTAGAGAGTCAGACTTTTTCCAGGGAAAAGAATTCATGCTGACTGACTGCCTCTTAGTTGCCACACACAGTAACAGGTACTCTTTCCATCCTCATTTTTATATTTTAGTTTTCAGCCTTTCAATAACTGTATTTCACATTCTTCACTTAAATAAATAGTCTAACATATTGCTCAGATGCAGCACAGAAATATTTTATTGGTTTACAAATTTTGACGTTCATGTTTGGAAACAGTTTTATGAGAGAACATGGAGTTAACATGATGTAAAGATCTGGCCTTAAAATATCATATGTGGTATTAAAATTTATTCTCTAAGGTGCAATTGAGGCTCAGGCCTTTTGTAGTGAGGAAGGGAGACGAGGCAAAATGAATGGGGAAGTAGTTTTGAATGGTTAATATGTAATACCATATCAGTTTTAATATTTTATTTTGTACCAGGATGATCTCTATGTAGAGAATTAAGCATTTTTTTCTTTCTTTTAATTTTAAATTAAAAGAAAGTGAGTGGTGCAGGAGCTACATATTTCTTTTCATTTCTACTCATGTCTATAGAATTATAAAACCAGAAGGGGCCTTAGAGATTCTTTAGTCTCTTGGTTTAGAAACTTCATTGTGTATAAGTCGGTTTGGTCTTCTGCACAGTTCCAAAGATCACCCAAAGATTAAAGGTGTGAAACTGGAAGCTGAGAAACTTTACAAAAACTTTGAAGTATAATTGTTTCACAATGTTGTGTTAGTTTCAGGTATATAGCAAAGTTATTCATTTATACACGCACACACATGTGTGTGTGTTTGTAAAGAGTCTGCCTACAATGCAGGAGCTGAAAGAGACACAAGTTTGATCTTGGGTTGGTACGATCCCCTGGAGAAGCGCCTAACAACCCGCTCCAGTATCTTTACCTAGAGAATCCCGTGGACAGAGGAACCTGGTGGGCTACAGTCCGTAGGGTTGGAAAGAGTCACTGAAACTATTGAACACACACTTGGGATTAGAAACTGAGAAATTTTGAAAAACCAATTCCTGGGTCTCACTCTTGGAGATTTGGATTCCATAGAAAAAGATGCGTCTGAGGAATGTGTCTTTGGTACAGATACCCCTTTCCCCTCACCACGTACCCACAGAGCAGCAGTCCCCAACCTTTTAGGCATCAGGGACCAGTTTTGTGGAAGACAATGTTTTCAGGGGCCGAGGGGGGAGGGGCGGGGTAGTTTCAATATGATTGAAGCACATTACATCTGTGTGCACTTAATTTCTATTATTATTACATCAACTCCACCTCAGATCATCAGGCTTTAGTCCCAGAGGCTGGGGACCCCTGCCACAGAGGATTCCCAGATACAGCTTGACCAAAGACCACATTTCAGGAAACGCTGGTCTGGTCTATCTTATTTATGGAGGAGAGAAGTAAGGTCTGAGGAAGTTGAGCGACACGTTCCAGTCTGTTAGTGAGAGCGATGGGAGTGGACCATGCATTTCAGAACTCAGTTCAGTGATTTTTTTCCCACCAGAGCATACACTATTACTTTAGTGTCTAGTTACATCATGAACTAAAGATATGAACCACCAGCTTAAAGTGTCTTTATTTGTCGTAACCTCCGTTTTTTTTATAAATGGTTTTCAGATGTTTGGGAATAGCCTCAGCTGCAGCCAAAGAATGATTGGGGGATGAAGGGAAGGGAAAACCCTTCCACACTTCCCCCCCAACACCCTGTCTCTNTACATCATGAACTAAAGATATGAACCACCAGCTTAAAGTGTCTTTATTTGTCGTAACCTCCGTTTTTTTTATAAATGGTTTTCAGATGTTTGGGAATAGCCTCAGCTGCAGCCAAAGAATGATTGGGGGATGAAGGGAAGGGAAAACCCTTCCACACTTCCCCCCCAACCCCCCCCCCCCTCGACAGAACCTGCTGGAAACTGGCTTCTGGGTATTTTCTCCTCGAGTCACATGCCCCTGGAAGATTAACAGATACTTATTTAGAAAACTGTCCAAAGCATTCAGGAACTTGACACTTGTTGAAAGGGAGAGGACGTGCTGCTGAACATCTTCTCTACCCAAGTGTGATGTAGCAACTGTTGCTCCGCTCTTGGAGGGGAGGAAGGAACTGTGTCATGGGCCTGTTCTTCAGGATGTCCCCCGCATCTCTATCACAATCCGGCATAACAAAACAGGCACGTGCTCGCCGCTGAGTCATACACAGTCTGTGATGTTGTCCTACACATGGAGGAAAGATGTTTCCTTTCCTGCTTATATCTGGTACACTTAATGAAGAATGATCATTGTGAAGTTTCTTTCAGAAGTCAGTTGCAGTGAAATAAAAGATTTTTACCATTGAAGAGTATCTATTGATTAAACTAAAATTCAAATTCCCATATTCCTTTTTTATTTTTTAACTCTGCATTAGTCAGGATGGGTTAGATGAGGCTGTGGTAACAAACAACTCCCAAATCATAGTGGCTTAACACATCTAAGCCATGCGTCTCATGTGGGTTGTCAGGAGGGCGTGGCCCATCATGTGCGCTGAGGAATCCATGCTGACTGCAGCTCCATCTTGTGCTTCCATAGCTGTCAGGGCAGGGAAGGGTGTTCTGCTCTGCCTTGCTCTGACAATTAAATGCTTCCACTCAGTAACAGATGATTGTGTCTGCTCATGTTGTATTGGCCAAATCGAATTCAAGACAGTTGAAAATATAACCTAATGTTATCATGAATCCAGAATATTCTTTTTCTTGCTTTTGTTTCAGCCTCATTAGTTCTGTTAATGGTTTTGGACTTCCAAGATGTGACCTAGATCTTTTAAGTTTTCTGCTTGTGTGTATATATGTGAACAAAGGGTCTTTGACATTACTGTAAAACCACTTAGAATTAACTTTGACTTCTCAAATTAAAAAATTATAATTGTTAAATATAATACAATTTACATCTTAA
>SJYV01052002.1:1927163-1950142 GCA_006410875.1 Neotragus pygmaeus | reverse complement strand
CATAGCCTTGACTAGACGGACCTTTGTTGGCAAAGTAATGTCTCTGCTTTTGAATATACTATCGAGGTTGGTCATAACTTTTTTTCCAAGGAATAAGCGTCTTTTAATTTCATGGCTGTAATCACCATCTGCAGTGATGATTCTGTTTCTCTGGAGAACCTTGACTAACACACCCTCCATCCAACCTATCCACCTTTCGCTACCACCAGTTTACCTCTCTAATCCATCATTGTCTTTCACCTGTATTTCCACCGAATCTCCTCACAGATCTCTCTGGTTGGTTGAACAGTAGCCCCCAAAAGATATAACCCCTAACCTTTGATTGTTGCCTAATTTGAAAAACAGATCTTGGACTTCCCTGGTGGTGCCCCAGATGAGAATCTGTAGGGAGTGTGGGTTCACTCCCTGGTTTGCAAAGATTCCACATGCTGTGGAGCAACTAAGCCCATGTGCCACTACTACTGACTCCAAGCTCTAAAGCCCATGAGCCTCAACTGCTGAGCCTGAGTGCTGCAACTGCTGAAGCTGACATGCACTAGAGCCTGCATGATGCAACTACTGAACCTGAGCACTACAACTACTGAAACCATGCTTCGGAACAAGAGAAGCCTGTGCGCTGCAATGAAGAGTAACTCCTGCTTGCTGCAACTAGAGAAAGCCTGAGTGCAGCAACAAAGACCCAGTGCAATAAAAAAAATTATGATCATCATACTACTAGTAATAGGGCTTCCCAGGTATCTCAGCTGGTTAAGAATCCACCTGCAATGCAGGAGACCCCGGTTCGATTCCTGGGTTGGTAAGATCCCCTGGAAAAGGGATTAGCTACCCTCTCCAGTATTCTTGGGTTTCCCTTGTAGCCTAGCTGGTAAAGAATCTGCCTGCAATGAGGGAGACCTGGGTTCAAACCCTGGGCTGGGAAGATCCCCTCGAGAAGGGAACGGCTACTCACTCCAACATTCTGGTCTTCATAATACTAATGATATTTTTAAAAAGAAAAGAAAAATAGATCTCTGCAGATTTAATGCAAGTTAAGAATCTCAAGATGAGATCATTCTGGATTAACAGGATGGGCCCTAAATCCAATAGCAGAACCTAGATGTCCATCAACAGATGAATGGATAAGCAAGCTGTGGCATATATACACAATGGAGTATTACTCTGCCATTAAAAAGAATAAATTTGAATCAGTTCTAATGAGATGGATGAAACTGGAGCCTATTATACAGAGTGAAGTAAGCCAGAAAGAAAAACACCAATACAGCATACTGACACATATATATGGAATTTAGAATGATAGTAATGATGACCCTGTATGTGAGACAACAAAAGGACACAGACATAGAGAATGGACTTTTGGCCTCAGAGGGAGTAGGAGAGGGCGGGATGATCTGGGAGAATGGCATTGAAGCATATATACTATTATGTAAGAAACGAATCACCAGTCTATGTTTGATACAGGATGCAGGATGCTTGGGGCTGGTGTACGGGGATGATCCAGAGAGACGTTGTGGGGTGGGAGGTGGGAAGGGGATTCAGGATTGGGAGCTTGTGTACACCTGTGGTGGATTCATTTTGATGTATGGCAAACCCAATAGAGTATTGTAAAGTCAAATTAAAAAATAAATAAATTAATTAATTTAAAAAACAAAAAACAGGAGAAAGGTAAACTCATTGGACAGAAGAGACAGAGAGGAGACCATGTGAGGCAGAAGCAGAGCCTGGAGCTGTGCTGTCACAGCCAAGGGGCCACAGGAGATGGAGAGACAAGGCTGTCCTGGAGCCTGGGAGCAGGTACCACCCTCCTGATGCCTTAGTTTTGGACATCTGCCCGCAGAACTGTGCGAACACATTTCTGTTGCTTGAAGCCACGTGGTTTGTGTTGATTTGTTGTGTCCACCTTGGGAAATGAATACAGCCATTCTTTCCAGCTTTGATCCACTGGGATCCTTCAGTACCAGGAGCCAGAGTGACCTTTGAGAAATTAAAATTTGATGAACACTTGTATTGAAAATACTACAATCTTTTTTAATGGCTAGATTTCTTTATTTTTTAAAAATTATTTATTTATTTATTTTTGGCTGCACTGGGTCTTTGTTGCTGCTTGGGCTTTTCTTCAGTTGCAGGGAGCGGGGACTGCTCTTGGTTACAGTGCTCAGGCTTCTCTTGTTGCGGAGCACAGGCGCGGGCACGTGGGCTTCAGCTGCTTGGGCACCTGCAGCCCAGTTGCAGCTCCTGGGCTCTAGAGCACAGGCTCGGTAGCTATGGTGCACAGGCTTTAGTTGCCTGCAGCATGTGGGATCTTCCCAGACCAGAGATTGAACCTGTGTCTCCTCCTTTGGCAGGAGGATTCTTAGCCCTGGACCACCAGGAAGCCCCTACAATGTTTATGTTTAACCACATTTTAATTAAAAGATACTGCCCCTCCCCCCAGTGGCCTACAAAGCCCAACTGACCTAGCCCCTAGCATCCCTCTCACTCAGCGCACCCTGTCACCAGGTCATCAGTCACTGTCCGAAGCTCAGCAAGCTCTCTCCTGTGTCGAGGTCTTTGCAATTGCTTTTCCTTCTGTCTATGACCTTCTGCCCCCAGATCTTGGGAGGCTGTTCCTTTGCCATCCATTAGGCCTCAATTTGGGCTTCCCAGGTGGCGCTAGTGGTAAAGAAACCCACCAGCCAATGCAGGAGATGTAAGAGATGTGGATTCCATCCCTGGGTCGGAAAGAAGCCCTGAAGGAGGGTATGGCAACCCAGTCCAGTATTCCTGCCTGGAGAAGCCCATGGGCAGAGGAGCCTGATGGGTTATAGTCCATAGGGTCATAAAGAGTGGACACAACTGAAGCAACTTAGTACACGCACATGCATGCACAGGTCTCAGTTAAATGTTATGATCTCAGAGAGGACCTCGGTATCCTATCTAAGATGCTCACCATCCACACCCCTGCATTAACCATGCTCTTACCACATTTGTTCCCTTCATATTCTGTGTTTAACTCATTTGTCTAATTGTTAGATTTATTCCCTAACCTCACCATGGACATAGGGACTGTGTGCTTCCCACCGTCTCCTTGACCTCCATGACAATGCATGGAGTAGTTTTTTACAAAATGATTGTAATTGCATGCAGTTAGGAATTGCTTCTTCCCATTTACCCATTCACTCAATAAATGTATTAAGCACTGATTTTGTGCCAAGCATATATCACAGCCACGCTCAGTGACAGATGTTAAATTTTCTTTTAAATTTAAAGTTTATATATTTTTAAAGTTGGCTAATATATTCTGATTCCAGAGGTCACCCAACTATTCACTTTAGAGCCTCTGTACCAGTTCTACATTGTTGTCTCTCAGCTCCAGACCCATCCTTTTACACTCAGCTTTTGGATGCTGGGGCTCTGCGTTGTATGTTTCTGCTTTGTAAGCTGCCTTATGTGAGACCTTCACAGTGTCAGGGAGATTCTAAAGCCAGAGGAGGCGGAAGAAACTTGCCCCTCCTGTGGGCTTCTTATCTGCTTCCTGCGCTGTGAACAATCCCCCCACCCCATCATAATTGCTTTTTCATCCTGCCTTGAAGAAATAGCTGATTCCAGTCTTATGATTTTTCTAATATCAGCCTCCTTGTACCTCCCTGGAAGACACAGCACTAGCCATTGCTGCTCCCTCCTCAGAGGTCTGTGTCCTGGCATGTGATGGGTCCTCTCCCCAACTTACAAGTTTGAATCATGCACTTAATTCCAGCTTTTCCCTTGAAAGTGAAAGTTGCTCAGTCGTGTCTGACTCTTTGTGACCCCATGGACTATACAGCCCGAGGAATTCTCTAGGCCAGAATACTGGAGTGGGTAGCCTTTCCCTTTTCCAAGGGATCTTCCCATTCAGGAATCAAACCAGGGTCTCCTGCATTGCAGACAGATTCTTTACCAGCTGAACTATCGGGGAAGCCCTATTTATTGTCCCCCCACCATATTCACAAACTCTTCCCTTGGCACCCCGCCATATTCACTGGAAGGGGGCTTACCCTTCCTAAGGTTGTTACCGCCATGAGACCTTGAGGTGTTTCCCTTTCAGTCACCTGGTAAATAGTTTTATATCGCATTAACAATTCTTTAAATTTTCTCTGATCAAATAACTCATGTGGTTTCTGTTTCCTGGGTACCTTGGCTGATTCAGTCTCCTTCCCTCATCAGTCCCCACTTCTCCCTGTAGGCAATCAACAAACCTCGCTTCGTCTTCTCCAGAGACCAGGTACATTTTTTTTTTTTTTGAGTCAAATAGTTTTATGAAATGTGGAGTATGAGAGAAACCATCAAATTTTGTCAATAATTAGGGTAATAATAACTAACTCTGTTGTTAGTATCAGGTTCTGTATGAAGTGCTGTTTTGTGTGGAAGATCTTATTATTCACTCTGGTTTACAGATGAAGCAGCCAAGGCAGAGAATGACAAAATAATCTCACTCCAGGTCACACAGTGAGTGAATGTCAGAAGCGGTGTCTGAATCCAGGCACCTGGGTTCCAGCATCCTGATACTTAGCCTCTTTGCAATATTCCTCCTGGGGTAGCATTGAGATCTTGGACTTAAAATAGGAGGCTTGATTCCTCCTTTTTACTGGCTGGTATCTTTGAGCAAACTACCTAATCTCTTTGGATCTCAACCCGAAACATGTATAACAATGGGTAAAAATAAATATCTATCTCATCAGACTTTTATAAGATTTCGTGAGACAACATACAAAAGCATCTAATAATAGCATGTGGCATACAGTACGTACCGTAAATGTGAGCTCTTATCATTGGCATTGTCACTATGCCTTCCCTGTTCCCTCAGTTGATGTCTATATTCCTCTCTTTTAACACGTGTTGGCAGAGGAGTGCTGGTAAGTGTTCAGTACCTAGCTTTGTGAAATTAAAGCAAAGCCCTAATTCATAGCTTGCACTGATTTCCAGGGTGCTAATACTCCCATCATGGCAAATTTCAAGCTACCAACACAATAACAATTGACTGGGAATTGCCCCCACAGTCCAGTGGGTTAGGATTCCACACTTTCACTGCCAAGGGTACGATTCAGTTCCTGTTAGGGCAACTGGGATCATAGTGTGGCCAATTTTAATAAATTAATTACATCCTATTCTTCAAAAAATAATTGTCTTACAAATTTCTTAAAAATTTAACTTTCTGTTCTTGAAATCTAGTATTGAACGTGTCCAGCACACCATCCCATGTAGGTCTTGGTGCAAAATCTGATATTGAAGCCTTCTTTGTCTAATGAAAGCCTCAAAGGCATACACTTACCCACTACTTAGAGTTCAGGAAGGTGAATCTGAACCACTGAAGAACCCCTCCCTTTTGCTCTTGCATTCATGTGTCCCATAGATATCCCTGAGCTCCTGCTATTTGCTTTGTCTGGAAAGAGTTTTTGTTCAGGAATGTAAACCTGCAGCTGCCCTGCTGAACAGGCTTTGTCCTGGGCTGTGTTCCCATTCCTGTCCAGGGAGCATCCTTTTCCCTCCTCAGCCGCCCTTCCTTCCTCCCCTCCCAGCGGTATCTCCACCGGGAGCCTGGACGTCTCTCTCCCATGGGCTCCTGTTTGCTGTGCTCCAGATCCTCTCACACACCCGCACTGCAGCTGTCCCTCCCGTTCCCCCAGGGCCTGGCTCAGTTCAGCCGACACCTCCTGTTTCTCTGCTCATTTACGCTACCGCCTCTGCCTGTCTCCTAACAGCCTCTCACTAACTGTGCCCTGGGCCCCTCTCTCTCTGCAAGGTGCACTGTCGCCCACCAGACATTCGGGTCCACTCCAGACCAAGTGAGAACTTTGAGGGGGTCAGTGTCTTGCTGTGTGGCGATTTATAGAAAGCTTTGTGGAGTCAGATGAAACTGGATCAGAACTCAGCTCTGTCACTTACTAGCATTATGAACTTGGCCTAGGCAAGTTAATTATTTCAACTTTCATTTTCTTTATCTCTTCCTTTCTTTTTCCTTTCCTTATGCCCCTTTATCCTTCCCTTTCCCTCTTTTGTTGCTTAAGAGTTGATGGTTATCTTAGTCTGTTCAGGATGCTATGACAAGATCCCACAGACTGGGTGGCTTATAAACAACAGAAATTTATTTCTCAAAGTTGTGGAGGCTGGAAGTCTGAGATCAGCATGCCAACATGGTCAAGTTCTAATAAAGACCCTCTTTAGGATTAAAGACCTCTCACTGTGTCCTCATATAGCAGAAGGGCCTAGAGAACTCCTGGGGTCTCTTAAAAGGGCACTAATCCCATTCACGAGAGCTCCAACCTCATGACCTAGTCACCTCCCAAAGGCCCCACTTCCTAATACCATCACATTGGATATTAAGATTTCAATGTGTGAATTTAGGGGGACAAAAGCCTTCAGACCATAACAATATTTATACCTTTATGTTTTAATTCATTTTTTTTAGTCAAAGTATCACCTGTACATATTAATAGTTTACAGTCAAGTACTTCTACAAACTATGAACAAAGCTAGTGGAGGTGATGGAATTCCAGGTGAGCTATTTCAAATCCTAAAAGATGATGCTGTGAAAGTGCTGCACTCAATATGCCAGCAAATTTGGGAAACTCAGCAGTGGCCACAAGACTGGAAAAGGTCAGTTTTCATCCAAATCCCAAAGAAAGGCAATGCCAAAAATGTTCAAACTACCACACAATCGCACTCATCTCACACACTAGGTAAAAGCTCAAAATTCTCCAAGCTAGGTTTCAACAGTACATGAACTGAGAATTTCCAGATGTTCAAGCTGTATTTAGAAAAGGCAGAGGAGCCAGAGATCAAATTGTCAACATCCGTTGGATCATAGAAAAAGCAAGAGAGTTCCAGAAAAACATGTATTTCTGCTTTATTGACTACACCAAAACCTTTGACTGTGTGGATCACAACAAACAGTGGAAAATTCCTAAAAAGACGGGAATACCAGACCACCTTACCTGCTTCCTGAGAAATCTGTATGCAGGTCAAGAAGCAACAATTAGAACCGGGCAAGGAGCAACGGACTGATTCCAAATTGTCACCCTATTTATTTAACTTCTATGCGGAGTACCTCATAAAAATGCTGGGCTGGATGAAGCCCAAGCTGGAATCAAGATTTCTGGGAGAAATATCAATAACCTCAGATATGCAGATGACACCACCCTTATGGGAGAAAGTGAAGAGGAACTCAAGAGCCTCTTGATGAAAGTGAAAGAGGAAAGTGAAAAAGCTGGCTTAAAACTCAACATTCAAAAAACAAAGATCATAGCATCTGGTCCCATCACTTCATGGCAAACAGATGGGGAAACAATGGAAGCAGTGACAGACTTTATTTTCAGCTTCAAAATCACTGCAGATGGTGATTGCAGCCATAAAATTAAAAGACTCTTACTTCTTGGATGAAAAACTATGACAAACCTAGACAGCATATTAAAAAGCAGAGACATTACTTTGCTGACAAAGGTCTGTATAGTCAAAACTATGGTTTTACCAGTAGAAGGAAATGGCAACCCACTCCAGTATTCTTGCCTGGAAAATTCCATGGATGGAGGAGCCTGGTAGGCAACAGTCCATGGAGTCACAGAGAGTCGGACATGACTGAGCGACTTCATTTTCACTTTCACTTATANTTCTCTTTGAGTTCACTTGGAAGTCATCCAGTATTAGCTGGGTCCTCATGAACAGCCAGTAACCTCTGTGAGTGACTCTTAACATAGAGAAGTTAGTTCAGTTCAGTTCAGTCGCTTAGTCGTGTCCGACTCTCTGCGACCCCATGAATTGCAGCACGCCAGGCCTCCCTGTTCATCACCATCTCTCGGAGTTCACTCAGACTCACGTCCATCGAGTCCGTGATGCCATTTAGCCATCTCATCCTCTGTCGTCCCCTCCTCCTCCTGCCCCCAATCCCTCCCAGCATCACAGTCTTTTCCAGTGAGTCAACTCTTCACATGAGGTGGCCAAAGTACTGGAGTTTCAGCTTCAGCATCATTCCTTCCAAAGAAATCCCAGGGTTGATCTCCTTCAGAATGGGCTCTTTGGATCTCCTTGCAGTCCAAGGGACTCTCAAGAGTCTTTTCCAACACCACAGTTGAAAAGCATCAATTCTTCAGCGCTCAGCCTTCTTCACAGTCCAACTCTCACATCATAGAAGTTAAAGACAGATAAATATCAACAATACGCTAGCAATGTTAGAGGTTGCTTCACATAAACAGAAAGGTCTGGATCATTACTACAGTTGGAGTGTGTAGCCCTCATTTTTGAGAGTACAATGATACATTTCCTACTTAATTCAAGGACAAACTTCCATCATGTTGAGGAGAATTTAGAGTGTAAGTCATCAGTTTGCCTACTAAGCATTAACTAATTTACTGATATTTTTTATCTTGATTTGTGCCTCATTTTTAGGAACTGGTGTCCTGATTTGTCTTTTTATTTGTGTATAGTCTGAGTCCTAGTGTTCATAAGGTGTTCCTCTGAGGCACAGACTACACCTTGTACATGTTAGTCTTCCCAGAACCTTCTTCAGAAACCCAGACCCCTGATATGAGCACTACTTACTCACACCTGATGACTAGTGTTCAAGCTTCTCAAGCTACCTGTGGCCAATCTCTCGTTGCCATCGTCTGTCATCCTGCCAGTCACTCACCGAAACTTTTGACTCAGGAGGTCTGTCTGCTTGTGCAGTTGTTTGTTGCCTGCTGTGGTGTCTTCCTGTCTGCTCATCTTGCTGCTTATGAGTTACCTGTATGGAACCCACCTATAGCCTGCAGCTAGTTCTCTCACAGGGCACCTGCCCACCATGTGTGGATTTCCTCTATTTGTTGCTTAGCCATGGATGCTTTGACTCACTTTGTTACTGACAGGCAAAAACTATTAAAAATGGGTTACAAAACCAAGTGCTAAATTATATTAGATGTGAGGATTGATCCTTTAGCATCTTCATCCCCTCCCACCATGTATACACTCCCCACCCCCCTTCTTGTCTCCCAATATAGTTACATCTAATGTCTATTAGATCAGTATTCATCTCTCATACTATCATGACTGTCACATGCTGTTCACAGCTGAGCCATGTGTTCTAGGAACATTTTTCGTTTCTTCTATAATTGTTGTTTCCCCTGAAGGTCATGCTTGCCCTAATTTTGTTTTTTTCCTAAGTAATTTGCATGATTATCATAAATTCTACCCAAGAAATCCCTAACTGTGAGTCCCCTGTCAATATATTCATGGGGTCACAGAGTCAGACACGGCTGAGCGACTGAACTGAACTGAACTGTCAATATATTAAATTACATGGGACATTCTGTCAACTTCACCTCATTTCATCTCCAGTGAAATCCCTGGCGATCCTCTGACCATCGGGCCTGGCCTGGTTTTCTCTGGGTCTCAGGCACAGCTGTGGGTTGAGTTCCCTGTACACTGTCCTCTGGGGCTCCTGTCGCTGCCCTCGGCTGCTTTGGATCCACCTTTGCCAGAATCTCCCATCTCCTGGTACATCACATTGCTCAGCAACTTCTTCAGACTGCACATGTCTGAAAGGTCCTTATTCTACCCTTACCTCTCAGTGGTAATTTGGGTGGAGAATTCCAGCTTGGAAATCATTTCTCTTCAGAATTTTGGATATAGCTTGTTTTTTTTCTGATTTTCTGAGATGTTTTTTTGTGACCTGATGTCATTGTGATTCTTCATCTGAAACTTCTTTTTTTTCTTCCTGGAATCTTGTTTTCTGTCTCCAGGTTTTAGAAATTATGCAGTGGCATGACTTGGTGTGAGTGCATTTCCATATTCAGGGCACTCTGTGGACTGTTAATTAAAAATGTCCATTCTGATAAATGCTTACTTTGTGCTGTGTCATCGTAGCTAAGCTGGAATCACATCTCCCAGAATCCCCTTCTCTATCTTGTATCAGGCTAGTGTTGGCCACGAAGGACATTTTGTACCATATTTGGAAGGTGAAAATAAAGCAGCAGCCATATTGGTATGTTGTGGACTGTGGTGTCTGGTGTCAGGCACTGAGGCATCCCTCAGCTCACCTGATTGGTTTGGAGCAGCACCTGGACTCGTAGTTCCATTAAGTCCCACCGTATCTGTTCCTTCAGCCTCTCCAGCTTCTGTGGCCAGTGCATGTGTAGCTCTGTGATGGTGAAAGGGTACCAGGCTCTCCTATAGGTCATCAATGGCATTCGGGTTGGAGAGAGTGAGAGAAAAACATGGATTCCAGTTTGCCCTTTTGGGTTCCTCCTTAACTTTCCTCTTATCCACACCCAGGTTTCCTTCCCAACTGCCAGTCTATACAGACTTTAGGCTCAATACTAGTTTGTAAAGGCAGCAGTCTTCATAGACTTCTGTCTACCAACTCCACAGTGATGGAGGGCCTAACCCCTGCTTTTGAACTGTGGTGTTGGAGGAGACTCTTGAGAGTCTCTTGGACCGCAAGCAGATCCAACCAGTCCATCCTAAAGGATATCAGTCCTAAAAATTCATTGGAAGGACTGATGCTGAAGCTGAAACTCCAATACTCTGGACAACTGATACAAAACACTGACTAATTAGAAAAGACCCTGATGCTGGGAAAGACTGAAGGCAGGAGGAGAAGGGGATGACAGAGGAAGAGATGGTTGGCTGGCATCACCGACTCAATGGACGTGAGTTTGAGTAAACTCTGGGAGTTGGTGACAGACAGGGAGGCCTGGTGTACTGTAGTCCATGGGGTTGCAGGGAGTCGGACACGACTGAAGGACTGAACTGAACTGGCTGCGTTGGGTCTTTGTTGCGATGTGTAGGCTTCTCATGTTGTGGAGCACAGGCTCTAGGCATTTAGGCTTCAGTAGTTAGAGCCCACAGGCTCAGGAGTTGAGACTTGAGGGCTCCAGAGCACAGACTCAGGAGTTGTGGCTCGCAGGTTTAGTTGCTCTGCAGCAGATAGAATCTTCCCAGACCACGGATTGAATCCATGTTCCCTGCATTGGCAGGCGGATTCCTATCCACTATACCACCAGGGTTAGATGATGCTGTGAAAGTGCTGCACTCAATATGCCAGCAAATTTGGAAAACTTAGCAGTAGCCACAGGATTGGAAAAGGTCAATTTTCATTCCAATTCCAAAGGAAGGCAATGCCAAAGAATGCTCAAACTACCACACAATTACACTCATCTCATACGCTAGTACAGAGAAGCAATAGTACCCCACTCCAGTACTCTTGCCTGGAAAATCCCATGGATGGAGGAGCCTGGTAAGCTGCAGTCCATGNGAAAACCATAGCTTTGACTAGGCTTACCTTTGTTGGCAAAGTAATGTCTGGTTTTTAATAAGCTGTCTAGGTTGGTCATAGCTTTTCTTCTAAGGAGCAAGTGTCTTTTAATTTCATGGCTGCAGTCACCATCTGCAGTGATTTTGGAGCCCAAGAAAATAAAGTCTGTCACTGTTTCGATTGTTTCCCTATTTACCATGAAGTGATGGGATTTGATGCCATGATCTCAGTGATGCCATGAAGTGATGGGACTGGATGCCATGATACCACTTAACATGTTTCCAAATATATGAGGGTTTGTGTTTGTGTTCTCTGTATTCTGTACCATTGGTCTGTTTGCATATTTTGTGCTGATACTACACTGTCTTAATTGTCATAGCTTTATAATAGTTGTTCTGTCTGGTAGGGCAGGTCTCACTACCTTGTTCTTTTTCGGTTCATCAGCCTCTATGAAAAACCCTGTCAGATTGGTGTGGTTTAATGACACCATAGGCTGTCTAAATTATATTGACATAATATATATAAGGGCCTTCTCCAAGAGAAAGAAAATTATCAAGCCTCTCTTATGTAGCAGCTGGTTATTAAGTTTGTCTCTTATTCTGAATGAACCAATAATTTCCATTCAGTTTTTAATTTTGTTGGAGTGATATTTACTTTTATATAGGAATATTGTGTTCAAATGGAGGGGAGCCTTGTTATAATTTGTTGTCTCATATAAGGACCCAAATTAAATGGTTTTTGTAATGACATTGAGGTTCTGTGGTATTAAGACTCTCTTGATCGTAAGGAAAATAAGCCTATTTAAAATAGCTCTTATAAAAGATTTATCAAAAGGAAATAGCTGTTATAGAATCCAAGGAAAAGCTGACCAGGGCTTCAGAAAGAGCTGGCACTGAAACAGTGTAGGTATTTTAGCAGTTAGACTTAATAGATTCTAGTGTTCCACCACATACAGACCTTTAGGATCCATGAAGCTTAATTCAGATTCCCGAGCAATATTTGATTTCATCAGTCTAAGGCTTGACTTCCCCTGGACCAGATATCTGCCTCATGTTCAACTCTGGTTGAGGATACACAAAGCAGTTTTGAGGGTGGCTGGAATCAGAAGCAAGTTCTCTTAAGCAGTGGCTCTCAAAACTTTTTGGTCTCAGACTCTTTACACTCTTAAAAATTGAGTTTTGAGTTTTTCTTTGTGTAGTTTATATCTATTCATAGTTACTAAATTAGAAATTAAGACATAAAGCATTTAAAAATATCAATTACTTTAAATATATTAATGGCACCCCACTCCAGTACTCTTGCCTGGAAAATCCCATGGATGGAGGAGCCCGGTAGGCTGCAGTCNTATTACTCCTTTCCCCTAGGAAAAATAAGTGAAAATGCTTTATGCAGCTCTGTCTGAGTTTATGGCATTTCACATTCTTACAGCTCTGTATTTTTGTAAAAGCATAAATAACTTTTTTTCCTTTGACCCAAGATGGGTTCTTGGCTATTTGTTTTTCTAGGCAATAGGTGTAATGTTTGACTGAAAAGGCTTGGACTCAGGTAACTTTCTCCAGTTGGAAATGAACTTTCTCATCAGAGAATGGACCTCAGAAGAAATGTACCCAAACGTGATTGGTTCCATGTAGATTTAGAAAAATTCAGTGTGAAACAAAGGGGCGGGGGGGAACCCTCAAACAGGAAAAATAATTCCAATAAGAAAAGTAATGCACTTCTTTTCTGTTAAAACATATATTATCTGATGAACAGTCTATAGGGTAAAGCTGTCCTTGCTTCCAAATCAACAGAGGACCATTGTATGAATTTCCAGGTCTTTACATAAGAAGGAAACCTTTTATAATAAGTCTGTGAGTAGAGAAAAAATTTAAAGCTGCTTCTATGAAATTAAGATCAAATCATCTTAGATCATCTCTGTGATATACGGAATGTTTGCCCAGGGCCATACGTGCTGTGCTGCTGAAATCTTGGGAAAGATTTATCAGAATTTGAGAGTAATAGAAATAGCCAAAAGTGGAAAATAATTGAGCATTCTTAATCATTAGTTAAATTGGTCAGCTAGTTTGCATTGACATAAAACATTTTGGCAAAATAATTACATGATATAGATATAATTTCCTTTAATTGCGAGCAATTACTCAGTGGTAAAGCATAGTCAAAGTAGCTTGGATAAAGATAACTTAAATTTTTCTCTTAGTAATTTCTCAGCCATTTCCTGATGTTTTCTCTCAGTATTTTGGAATTGTTAAAAACAGTGTAGGAATGCTTTAGGAATGGAACCTGCCTATATGAGTCCCATTGGTACGCTGAAAATTGTTTGTTAAACCCATCTTCCCCTCCTTTTTTGGGGGGGCAAGAATCTTTTGGCAGGGTATAGGAGAGACGTGTACCAGCAGCACCAGTGAAACTGTCTCTTTCCCACTTGTTTAAATATGTGTGTGTATCAGACTCATCTTCTCAAGTTGCTTTGCATATTTCATTTTACAGCTAAGAGACCACTGCTGAATGCTTTCTTTCAAATTGTTTCTGCATCTTCCATGATTTTCATCAGATGGCATTTAACAAAATGGGTATATTCCAGTTGTACTTGCTCAGTGTTTACTTACTGCATCCACATTGTTTTCCCTGATGTATTTTGTTCCACCTCATGATGGCAAAAGCTATAATTTTAGGCAGGACTATGTCTCTTTCTGTAGTTGTGCCTACTTCCTTTACTTTGCTTATCCATGTTAGCTGGCATTTTTTTCTTTTAAAAAGTTGAACAAAAACGGGATGTGTGCAATAGAAATATATATATGTATATTTTTTTTTCTAAATACTTGTGGACAAATGTTACAAGTTGTTTAAGAACAACAAAATCACCAATGTCTTCCATTTTGAGATGTGTATAGTTTTGTAAGCATTAGTGCTTGGTAGCATATTGTAGTGCCATGTTAGGGGTTAGTGCATGAGCTTAGTAATACTTTAAACTTCAGGATGAATTACAGAAAATAACTAATAGTGTAAAAAGATTGGGAAACCTAGACCTTGTGGTTTTTTGTTTTGTTTTGTTTTGTTTTTTCATAAATATCTGAATCTGATGTTCTCCCTGGGGAAAAAGAGATTAAAGCCAAAAGTATTCATTTAGGAATAGAAATGTGGGGTCACAACATGAGATACTGTCTTTGAGGATATTTAAGCTTTCCATGAGGTAGCTGGAAAGCAGTTGCCCTTGTGTCTTTATGAAACCTTACATCAAAACAAGGCCCTATTTCATGATTCGGCTTTGCTCTCAAGTTTGAAGTGAGATTGTTCTTACACTGTTTTCACATTGTATGTCTGGTAGGTTTATTGTTTTCCCATTCCTTTTGCATCAGATTATTTTATATTTTGCATGTTACCAAGATTCGTTTATTGTTCAAGTGACTGTTTTTCTGATGCAGGCCATTTATGCTTCCATCTACAGTATGCTACGTGTTAACAGAACAAGACTGATCAGTAGTTAAGAGTGTCCTAGATGAATTTCTCACGGGTTTTCCTGTTTCTGAATGATGGGATTCCAGACCTTTGCATGAGAATTGGAAGTGAAGCTAAATGGAGCCTACCTAGGCTGCCATGTGTTAACTATCTGCTTGGTTATAGTGATTGCCTCAGACAGCTTTCACTTTTTTCTGCTTTCCTCGTAGAAATAAAAGTTTGTTTTGTTCTGAAAGCATAGCTTTCTGTAGAAAAGAAATTCCTACCTCTAAAAGCTTTCTTGAGAACTTGGAAATGGCAGTTTTCTGGGGTGGTTTTTAGATCTCAGGAGAGTTCAGGATAAACACAGATTCTACAGTTAGTATGATAGGAAATGCAAAACATTTTTAATGTGGTGTGACATGTGCAGAAGCAGGCTTAAACAAACCGACTCTTGGGCAGCAGATCTGCAGGGACCCAGGTTTAGATTCTTAGATTGTACTTAAAGTGGTTGTACTCTTGGTTCAAGTAGTTTAGTGCCTGGGAGAATCCACTTCTGAAAAGCATTTAAACGTTTTTAAACATACCTCTGAAAAGGTAATGAATGCAAAATAGCAGAGTATATAGGAAAGGATATTTCCTGTTGCAAAAAAAAAAAAAAGCCATAAAACAAGCTCATAATTTTCAAGAGGTAGAATTTCAGTAGCAATAACAGTTTTGCATGTATAATAAGTTGCATTAGCAAGATTGTACAATATAGATTACTACTTGAATTTGAGACTGTGATCAACAATTTCATGAAAGGAAAAAGATGTTTTAGATAAGAGAGTGTATAAAGGTACTTAAAAAAAACTATGAATGTGCATGAATATATCATTATGTGAGAAATAGCAACTCTTGTGTAAGTCAAAGTTTAAAGATTTTACTTGGTTGCTAGAGCAGAGGTTCTTTAGAGCCTCGTTAAATTAACCTTATCTGATACTTAACCTGGAAACATACTCCTGCTGACGTATCCCCACCGAAGCTCATCGTGTGGGGATTTTGCTCATGACGTTTCTTTTAGCAACAGGCCATTTATAAAATGGCATACATTTTGCTTTGTCACCTCATCTTTCTCCATTAGTTTCCTGGGTACATTTTTTTAAAGAGAGAAAAGTTTGTTGTGTGTATATATTTATGGTTTAAAAAACAAACCAAGAGCTTGGATAACTGGCTTTTCCTCATGCCTGTTAGTATAGGGGAGTTAGGATTTCAAGGTGTTGAGCAAAAGGATTGAAAGGAATGGCCAAAGACAGTACATCATCTAATGTAGATGTGCCAACGCCTGTGGTCTGTGACAGCTTATTTTAACAGGAATCCAGCAAACTAGTTTCTTGATCTGAAGAACAACACAGCTCTCACATCTGGATGTAATGGTGGAACAAGGGTGACTACTTTTACCTCATGTTCATCTTGGCCATTTAGTACCTTGAAGATTCCCAAAAAGTGTGTGTTCCCTTGTTTCCCAGGGGGGAAAGCTGAAAGATAAATAGAGTGGATCTAAGAAAATAGTGCCTCTTGAATACTAAATTCTTAAATGGCAACTCCAAAGGATAGAGAAAAGGCTATATTATTAAATGATTATAGCTCCTCTTTATATGTCCTATGCCTTCAGTTGGTGTTAGAGGCATTGGAATAACCAAGCAATATTCAGACATCTGCACGATCATGAGGACACCACTGCATATTACAGTGATGTCAACAGCTCAGTTACTTAGAACAATTAAAGATTACCCTCAACAGCCACATAATAGTTCTAAATGCTCAAATGTGCTCTTAAGTTTTTGTGGTCTCAAAGTATGGTTGATTATTTTTCAATATTGTGATCCCATGTTTACTCTTTATGTACCTGTGATATGCAAAATATGAAGAGACCCTTGGCCTCCAGGAGTTTACATTCTCATGGTGCTGCTGGTACAAGCAAATTGCTTCTAGTTTATTCAGAACATTGCTTGGCTGTTAATTATACCATGTTTGGAAGGATTCCTTGGCCAACAGTTTTCAAAGCAGAGGGCTATGCTAAACTTCAGGGCATTGATTTTTGAGTTTACATTGTATTAGCTCTGCTGTTCATAAACTNGTTTTTTTTTTCTAACAGGACTTGAGTAGAGTATTCACAAGTAGCTTTTGGTATTGACTGTACTGAGTGAAGTTTTTCTTATGTGATCTTTTGATATGATGTGTCATATAATACAGTCCTTAATAGTAAACTATCCTTGCATTCCCAGTATAAAACCCATCTGGTCAAATTTTTATTTGTGCTGAGGTTTACAGGATTCTTTAATCTTCCAAAGATAAAAGATAAGGGGAATTGACTAGGTTTATTGGTATTGGTAGTAAACTGACCAACTGCTTTAAAGATGCAATCACAAACTTTCTGAGTTCAATCACAAATTTTATTCCAGAAATTACTTTTCAAGTTTTAAAACTGAAACGATGCAACCTTTTCTTTCTGTGCAAAAAAAATTTTCTATTTTTCATCAGTAAAGGCAGTTCTTTTCCTTTTTTTTTTTCTATTTTCCTGTTTAGTATGACTTGGATCTCATGTGTTAGCAATATTTAGAGTTGTAGTCCCCATGGAGAGTTACATGTAGAGAGTTATAATCCTTATGCACTATAGTCCATGGAGTTCTCCAGGCCAGAATACTGAAATGGGTAGCCTTTCCCTTCTCCAGGGGATCTTCCCAACCCAGAGATCGAACCCAGCTCTTGATTCTTTACCAGCTGAGCCACAAGGGAAGCCCTTAGAGAGTTGTGATCTTAATCAATTAGGGAAAATGATTACACTGCATTAAAAATGAATGTCTATTAAGAATTTTGTTCCTTTACATTGCACTACATTACATTTATATTACATTGCATTATAGAAAATAGAGATAATAGGGATAAAATATGTGTGGTCTAGAGACTACACATGGAATAAAATAGTTATAATAATTTAGTTATTAAATGTGAATATATTTTTAGGGTACTGGGATTCAGAAACATTATTTTTAGCAATTTTGACCATGATTACATTTTTATCTCCAAAAAGAATTATAGAATGTTCCCTGAAAATAATTTTTTCTCATTATATTAGAAATTAGTTGACTCATTCTAGCTGCCAGCAGAAATAAACCAAACAATTATGACTTCAGTTAAAACTTTTAAACTATAAANTTTTTATCTCCAAAAAGAATTATAGAATGTTCCCTGAAAATAATTTTTTCTCATTATATTAGAAATTAGTTGACTCATTCTAGCTGCCAGCAGAAATAAACCAAACAATTATGACTTCAGTTAAAACTTTTAAACTATAAAAGAAGAGTCAAACTTTCAGTGAAAATGTAGAACAGAGAGTTTTTCTAGTAGATTAGCTTTTCTAGGGGGGCAGTCCTGGCAGCCAGCTATCAGGGCCTATTTTGTTGCTAGGGACATCCCCCTGAGGGTTCTGCACCCTAAGGGCTCGACTTCAGACATATGAGGATGGCTGCTCTCACTTCCTCCACCACTTGTAGGGTCTCGGTCGTCAGACACGAGGGTGTGTGCCTGCCCCTCTTNCTTCCCAAATTTTTACATTATTGTCTACCCGAAAGGACCAGAATTTGCAATTAAGCCTTTTATAACTGAATAGGGTCCTAATTTTAACCTTTTTGTGTGTGACTTTTGTACCTCTGTTCTGAAGCAGCATTGTGATAGATGTGGAGCAGCTGCCTGCATTTCTAAGCAATCACTTTATTAACCTATATTTTCAGTGGAAACTGCATGTATCCTTGTAATTTCCCCTAATTCCTCTTAGTCAAAGAGTTTACTCTGCATGTTTATTAAAACTGGGTCTGGATGAAAGTACGAGCAACTGTGGCAGGCCCATGACTCTTAAAAGAGTATAATATTCCTAGTGCATGGTTGAAAATGTACAGTGTTGATGTGGTTACTAGTAATTATATATATCCACTTATTAGTAAGGAAGCAATAGAGACTTAAACCACTATCTTGAATTTATTGTTTGGATCATTAGTTTTCATTTTCTAAGTAAAGAATCATTCTTCCGTTGAAAATGGGAGCTAGAACAGGGGCAACCACAAGACATTCAGACTGTCAAGAATAGAGCATAACAGTGCTCACCCTCTAACCTCTTGCCTGGTTCCATTAGTCCCCAAGCATGTTTAAAAACAAAAAGCACAAACTAAGCATGTTGAATAAAAAGCTGTTGTGGCTCTAATAGTCAAGTGCAGAGTTTCAGAAAGGGTATGGAGTGCTAGTGTGGAAGATGTAACCAGGAATGGGATTTGTCTGATAAAGTTTATGTGGCTTAACTTTGGATCTCTATAAGACTAGAATCTTGAAAGTGAAGAGAGACAATAATGCACATATTTCAGATGTTCCAGGATTTTCAGGTAACTGGGTGGCTCTTTGGATGGTACTGCTATTAACCAGCCGTAAGAGTTCCTTCCAGCAAAGGAGCCCTTTACATTTTATGGAAATAGTCCTCAAAATACTCACACATCTGTAGTTTGGTTTCTCTGTTTGTTCCTGTATTCAAATTTTCAAAGAAAAGTTTTATAGCCAGAGTTTTACCCTTAATGTTTTGGTTAGACTTGATAATTTGTTGCTTGAAGTTTTTTATGCCAGGTAAAAAGGAGCAGCTTTTCCCATTTTGAAGAAAAACCTTGTCATTTATTTTCTTGATATAGAAAATAGACCAGTTTATTGTAATAGCTTACAATTTTTTGAGATGATTTCTGATTTTGAAATAACCTATGTAAGAACATGTGGTCATGACGAATGTACAAATGGGATTCATTGTATCTGAAAGAGGCCTAAGTAGAAGAGAATTCAGGATTAGACTGTTTTTTACTAGGCACCATCTAGGTTCACGTTCTGTGATTGAAAAATATTTTTTCCAAAATTATTTCAACCTGACTAATCTTTGATGTGGAATTTGATTCCAAATACCTTTGGATAACTTTCCAGTAGTTAAAAATTGAATTACTAACAGTCATTTCACTCAGTTCAAGAAGTGAAATGTTATATCCCATATGTAAAGTTTCTCTTTGGTACTTAATGATAACATGTCTGCCAAACAAACCAGTAAAGATTGAAGGACAGAGATTCTCTAATCTCTGTTTCCATTATTCCACTACGGCATATTAAAATGTTAATATTAGAAATCCAAACATCACAGATTTCTCCAGGAACTCATACTTCTAAACCTTTAAGTCAGAATAGATATGTTAAGGTTAGAATTTTCAGAAGATTTTGTCTCTTTTGGTGATGGTCTGTCACACCATAGATTAAAATGTTTTTCTCCCAGGGATAAGTATTCTGGCAATAAATTATCATCAGTCCTTAAGCAACAGTAATGTTTTCACCCTTACCTTAAAACCACCTATCACTGGTAATTTTAAAAGATTCATATTAGAATAACCTTCACATAGACTTACTTCAGTAGCTTGTTTTTACTGTTTAGCATCTTCTCCTTCCCATGGTATATAAGATAATGTTAAAAGACTTTCATTGACTGGAGTTTTACAAAAGGCCACTTACTTTCTAATCTATGCATCTTTGGGATTATAGATTAAATTTTATTCTTTGCTGTAAAAAGGAACTNCTGTTTAGCATCTTCTCCTTCCCATGGTATATAAGATAATGTTAAAAGACTTTCATTGACTGGAGTTTTACAAAAGGCCACTTACTTTCTAATCTATGCATCTTTGGGATTATAGATTAAATTTTATTCTTTGCTGTAAAAAGGAACTGCTGTTAAGAGTTAGAAACTCTGCACCTGTGTACATATATATTTTGGCAATAAAGCAGCATGGGCTGAGAATGCACTGAAATTTTACTGTGTTGTTATTTGGAATGGGTAATTGTAATAATGCAGTAAATTATGGAGATTGAAGAAGGAGCCTATTCACAGACCTGTGCTGAGGTAGGTTCCAGATGTCAAAGAAAACAAAGGACCTGGGTTTCTTGATACCAAGTTGTAGCAGTTTCTGGTGTAGTTCAAGGAAAAAACAGGTAACCATATGAATAAAGAGGCACCACATTTAATGTATGCCCTTATGCCATCCCCTTTCTTAACCTAAATTTAGGGCCAACTTTATGCTAGGTCTGGGAGCAAATGTGTTGTTTCTGGTAAGGAAATAAGTGAGCTAAGTTCAGTAATGATAAAATTATTGCAGATAATCCTATCTGAAATATATAAAACATTTGAGATGCTTTTATATTTAACTTTAAAAAGTTAAATAACTAAAGAGGTTTTAACCCTTAAGATACCTTGTAGATTTAGGGGAAAGGAGTTATTTCAAATTTTAGAAAGTAGATGTTACAAGCTTCCTTGAGATTTGGCTGTTAACAAAGAACAAGCTATGTGGGTTTTGTGATGTGACAACTAATGTAGTTCCTTCCTTTGATTTCTGAGACTTCCTTCATTTAACACAATGATACATTCTACTCCCAGGTCCTGTGCTAGATGGTGGAGTTAACAAAAATTGAGATGGTTTCTGCCATTAATTGAGGAGCTTGAAAGTGTACAACTTGGAAACCTCCAATATGCAATTTTTTTGTTCTTATAAGTACATGGATTTTTTTTTTCTTTTTTTTTTTACTTTTTGGGTGCACCACATGGCATGCGGGATCTTAGTTCCCCAACCACGGGTTGAACCCAGGTCCCCCACAGTGGAAGCACAGAGTCATAACCACTGGACCACCAGGGAAGTCTTAAGCACATGGAATTTTGAAAATATTTTTATTCAACACATACATTGCTAAATGATATCTTTACAGTCTGTTAATATCAGCCAGTCATTGATTAAACTTCCTAGAGGAGCTCTTACACCACTAAGGCTTGTTTAAAAGTCAAGTCATTTGTGAGTGTCAGTTAATACATTTATAAAAGGCATATACCAAAATTGTAAATGAACATGCCCTTTGACTCTGTTCCACTTTAGGATAATCACTCCTACAGAAATACCTGGACAGATGTGCAAAGACATGTACGAGGTTCCAGTATAGGAATGGTTAAATTCTGATGCATTCATATGACTGAATCATATGTAAGTGTTAATTGGTGAGGCCTGGTATAGAAAGCTATGACATGTGCTATACAAGAAGCAGGTTGCAGAATAATGTGAAAAATATTACTGCCTATTATGTCTGTCTACATGAATTAAAGTTACAATAATTAGTATTTATTGAGCATTTACTATTAAGTACTACTCTTAATTAACATTAGATGTATTCACTAACTCATTTAATCCTCACTGTAGCCCTAGTTAGCTTTTAACCCCTGTTTTAAAAGAAGAGTTTAATTCTTCAAGTTCATGGCTGGTAAGTACCCAAACCACAATTTGAATCCAAATCATTTGGCTCCGAGATTGCTCTACTGTGCCTCTCAAAAATATAAGGAAGAGTGTACTTTGCCCTTTACTTTGACACATATCTACTATATCTGACTTTGATTCTACATTTAAACATGTGATTTGTATTTGGGGAAAAAAAATTTAAAGTCAGCCATCTTGATTAGATGTCACGTCTAAGCATTTAATTTTCCATTGAAAGTTTACCAAAACAGCAAATCCAAAGTTAAAATAGCTACATAAGACGAGCTTAATTTAGATAAAATATGTTGAGGTAGACATACCATACACAGTACAAACCCCAGGATAACTCAGTACAGACTACTATTGAGTCTCATTCTTCAGGAATAGAGCTTTTCTGGTACTGTTTGTTGCCAGAAGCTTCCTCTTTACTTAACCAAATTTTGCAAACTAAAGCATAAAGCAAGTCAGAATTTTCTTTCTTAAATATTTTTAAAGGAAAATATCCTTTATGCAGTCAAAAAGGGAAAGAACTTGCTATTAAACCTACTAGGCACGTCTGAACCATGTTACCCTGTCTGCGCACCACCCTTGGCTGTATCATCTGACTACTAGTGCCAGCCCCTCTGGGTCTGCTTGCCCCCCTCTCACCCATTGCTCACAGGACAACCCAATGACATTCTGGAAAAGAAAGGTTGATCCTGTCAGGGACACATGTACCCCAATGTTCATTGCAGCACTGTTTATAATAGCCAGGACATGGAAACAACCTAGATGTCCATCAACAGATGAATGGATAAGCAAGCTGTGGCATATATACACAATGGAGTATTACTCTGCCATTAAAAAGAATAAATTTGAATCAGTTCTAATGAGATGGATGAAACTGGAGCCTATTATACAGAGTGAAGTAAGCCAGAAAGAAAAACACCAATACAGCATACTGACACATATATATGGAATTT
>SJYV01052002.1:1858050-1924941 GCA_006410875.1 Neotragus pygmaeus | reverse complement strand
TGAACCACAGTGCTACATAAAGCAAAATAATAAGAAAACAGCATTTGGTGAATATTTGGTGTTTTCATCATTCCTTTCATTACTATCCTATTACTATTCCTTTTCAGTTTACAACTGAAAAGGTAAAGATAAATATATATTATGGAGTTAACTTGTTGAACATTACCTACAGAATATGTATGTACCTGAACTCATGTAAGAAAAAAATGATTTCTCAGTATTCATATGACAATTGCTCCATGTAGGAATAACAGTTAATTAACAGAAGTACAACTCTATTTTCAGGCCACTCATACATCTTTAGATCAGAGCATTCATGGGACATTGGCTCTTAATTCTTAAATTTGCCATCAGAATGTTTTCAAAAATAAATATTATGAAATTGATAAGAAGCCAAAGTAAATTAAGACAAATAGCTATGAAACCTGGACAGAAGTCTCCTGTTTCTCATCTTCTAGAAACAGCTTCACAAATCACTTGGAAAATCAGTCTACAGGTAAACATAATAAAACACATTTCCAATCCATTCTTGAAGTTGATGTTTCTTGAGAAGTGATCAAACAGCACTTGTTGAAGACAGCAATAAGGCCTGCTTCTGATACTCAACCTCTGATTCTGAATTAGTTTGTTTGCTTGGACTGGTCAGGAGGCACTTTCTTCAGAATTTTCATGAGTGAATTTAAGCGAGTATGTGTTACGATTATCTTCTCTTTCAGCTGGGAAGACAAATAGAGGTATCAGGGCATCTTAAATTTAACTTTCAATCTGATTCTAGAAGCCACTTCAGATTAAAACTAGTGATTGGGAGCTAGTAATATTACAACACATTTCATAAGTACATTTGTTCTATTATGAAAGAACTTTATACAACAAACCTAGAGCACAGTAAGGTGATAGATAGAAAATTTCCTGCAAAAAAAGACCAGTCACTGATGCTGAGCATCGCTACTTCTGGTCTCTTCCTCCTAGCCTGTATCACCAGGTTAGTGTTAACTCCGAAACATGGGAGGACAAGAATAAAGTGCAATCAGAAAGCTTGTGGAGACAGAAGCATTAATGAGTCTTTCCCTCTCTTTTCCAGCATCAAGAATTTTTTAAATTCTTGTTTACAGTAACATATGTCTGTCTTTAATTGCTAATGGTCTTCAAAGGTAGCTCTGGTTGTCAGGTTTAGCATAGATGTTTCTGGTAGATGATTTTCAGCAGTGTTTTTTTCCAGCTTAGAATAGCCATATCTAAAACCAAACTTAGTGGTGTTACTCAGTTGCATGAAGTTATCATGGATAAGTCTTAGTTAAAAAAAAACAAAAACACACACCCAACTTATTTCTGACATAGCACAAATCTACTTTTTATGATTCAAGGTACAAGAATATTCAAAATACATCAGGAAGTTTTGCTTAAGCAGGTCACTGTAGAGTCTATCAATCTTATTTGGGTGCCCTTGGACATAATGAATCATTTTTGTTACTTTGAAGATTTTTTTTTTCAGTCTTTAGTGTTCAACATTTCTCCTGTGTGTTGGGTATAGTTCTCTCTGCGTTTATCTTACCTGATAAATGAGGTTTATCAAGGTCTTAGACATGTAAATTGTTTTTCATCAAATTCAGGAAGTTTTTAACCATTATTTCCTTGAATATTTTTTCTTTTTCCTCTCCCTTTTGTACTCCCATTACCAAAGCATATTTAGGCATGCTTTATGGTATGTGGATCACAATAAACTGTGGAAAATTCTGAAAGAGATGGGAATACCAGACCACCTGACCTGCCTCTTGAGAAATCTGTATGCAGGTCAGGAAGCAGCAGTTAGAACTGGACATGGAACAACAGACTGGTTCCAAATAGGAAAATGGGTACGTCGAGGCTGTAAATTGTCACCCTGCTTGTTTAACTTATATGCAGAGTACATCATGAGAAACGCTGGACTGGAAGAAACACAAGCTAGAATCAAGATTGCTGGGAGAAATATTTAATATTATTTTAAATATTTTAATATTTTATTGAAAACCAGACATTTTTGGCTGTGCTGGGTCTTTGTTGCCACAGGGAGGCTTTCTCTAGTTGCAGTGAGCCAATTGTGGTGTGTGGGCTTCTCACTGCTGTGGCTTCTCTTATTGCAGAGCTCCAGCTCTAGAGCATGCAGACTTCAGTAGTTGTGCACAGGCTCTAGAGTTGCGGCACATGGGCCTAGTGGCCTTGCAGCATGTGGGATCTTCCCAAACCAGGGATCTGCGTTTGCAGGCAGATTCTTATAACCATTACACCAGGGAAGTTCCGAAAAACAAACATTTCAGATAATATATTGTAGCAACCTGGGATATTAAACACCTGCCTACCTCCATCCAGAGGGCTCAGTGGGTAAAGAATCCACCTGCGATGCAGATGTGGGTTTGATCTCTTGGTTGGGAAGATACCCTGGAGAAGGGCAGGGCAACCCACTCCAGTATTCTTGCCTGGGGAACCTCATGGACAGTGGAGCCTGGCGGGCAGCAGGGGAGCCGGACAAGACTGGTCTATTTTGACAGTGCCCCGGGACATAAACTGCTCCCTATAACCCAGTTAGAATCAAGCCCACTTGTATGGGTAGTCTTTAAGTCTTCTTCTGTTCTAACTCCAGAGGGCTATTCTTAGCTGTCTGTTTCCCTAAGCCTCTTATAAATTTCTAACTTGTCTAAGGTTTAGCTTTTTGTTCACATAGACTACCAGTCTTCTTAATTGCTCACCAACAAAGTCTCCATTGTTTTGGGCAGCATCCTTAGATTTGAATATGTCCATACTTTTCCAAATCAAGTTAAATCTCTGGAAGAGATTCACAGCCCCCCGCCCCTTTTTTAAAAAATTAATCTGCCTTTTAATATGGGCTCTCAAACTGGGGTGGAGATAGTGTCTCTCAGAACAACACCTCTGCTTTACCAGCAGGGTCCTGGATAGAAGTAGCTTCTGGTCTTTTCTGCTTGCCTCTGTCAGCATGAAGTATCTGCCTTACAAGCAAGCTGGAACAAGGGACTCAGTAGGCTAGCACTTTTAGCCTACTGTGGCTTTGGTAGAACTTGCAGACTACAGATGCCTGTTCTTGCCTAAAATAGAGCTTCTAATGAAAAATGCTGATAGCTAGCCTGCCCCTCCTGGGAAGATACCACAGCCTGAAGCTGAGAGCTAGGGGAAAAGGATCCCTGTGTTCTTGGTCATATCTGCCCAGATGAAGTTTCCCTCCCTCTGAGCTGGAGGTGTAGGGGAGAGATGGAGGGAGTAGGTTGGGCTCTAAGGCCACAGGCTTTCACTTCTCTTACCAAGGTTTTGTAGACTTTGTTGAATATCTCTTCCTTTGCTTTATTCCTTGAAGAAAATTTCCAGACTTAAGGTAGCTATTTTCTTTGTTATTTGCTTCAATTATGGCAGTTTTGTTGGGGAGGGGGGGGTCCATGGAGTTACTCAGGCCATTTCAGAAGTTCTCTCCCATACAGATTATTTCTAATTACAGTATTTACCGATCCTGCTCACCAACTTAGTTGCTCAGAACAAGGTTTGGCAAACTATGGACTGTGGGGTAACCTGCTGCCCATCTGTTTTAATAAAGTTTCATTCCAAGAAAACTATATCCATATTTTATATATTGTCTATGGCTACTTTTGCACTACAGTAGCAGAATTGAAAAGTAGAGACTTCATGGTTGAGCTTAAGATATTTGTCATCTGCTCTTTTACAGAAAAGTTTGCCAATTCCTGGATTAGAACATGGTTTCATAAGCTTAATTAACCGTGCAAAAAAAGAAAAAACAAAACACTGTTCTCCTATCCTAGAAAGCACTTCAACTCTGAAAAATAAATGCCCTAGTTACTAAATGTATAATTACCAAGGAATAAACTATTAAAGAGTGCTAAAAACAAAACCAACAGTAAATTCTAAGGTTGTTCTTCTGAAGGTAGTAAAATAATAGCCAAATTTCTATTTAGAATGAGTCAGCAAGCTACCAAAACAAACCTGCTTTCTTCAACTCAAAACCATCAAACACTAGTAAAACCCATTTAAATAAGAATCCTTAGTAACGGTTTTCAACACTCTTTCCTCTGAGATATCTAAGCATAAGGTACTTGCAAAGAGGTTAGATTTATGAAGGATGACAGTCCATACCCCGCACAGAAAGGAAGAATAGGAATGTGGAGCTCAGCAGCTCTCCACCTCCTCCTGAACCAAACCTGACAATATGGCTTCACTATTTTGCTTTGTATCACAGATTCAATAAGGAATGCCAAACCAAGTACAAAGAATTATTAGCGTATCCACCATTTCACTATCCCTAAGTTCATGGGTACAGATTATCAGGAACTGTCTATATTAAAGAACACACACAATCATGATGAAAATTTACCTCTGCAACCTTTTCTGGTAGAGGGACGATGTGGAGATCCATCTCAGATGCATTTACTATGGCTTTTGTTTTTAAGAGGTAGCTAGATAGAAAATGTAAAGAGAAAACATTAGTACCATACCACAGTTATGATGATTAAGGAAACAAACTTGGATTACCTGTCAAGCAAAGATTGCCTTCTTCCTGATACCCATTTCTAGATGCATAATGTACTTCATAGGAAAAACATTCTCAATTACCAAGTCACCAGAGAGACACTATGCCTCATCTCACCCTTTTCCAGCCTGGAATCCACTAGTCAAAATGATCCTAGGACAAACTAAAGCCAGAAAACCAGGGTCACATGAATAACTGTAATGAGTGTAGGCCTCACACACCACCAGTAGACTAGAGCACAGTTAGAAGGAAAGTAATCACACTGTGACAAATACTGCTGGTTGCCTAACCAACAGCCATTCCTCAAGGCTTTCTTGCTGACAGAACCCAGATTTTGTTTAGGGCAGCAGTGTGCCCAGGCCTGAGAGATGAATCATAACTGTTCTAGGTTGACTGTGAACATCTTATTCCCTACTGTCACACACAGTTGCTTTCCCAGCTTAAGGGACCTATTCCCTGCATTCCCACAACTTTCCATATCCTTTTCCTTCCAGTTCTGGGTGCTGCTATTTAGGGATGTGATGCTTAACACCTGCAGCATCCAAGAGAAAAAGGCCATGAAAACCAGCAATGCTAACCCACAGCTCTGTCATGGCTGAGCTACTAGGACAATCCTGGAGTGGCCAACTGTCCCACCCTGTTCTTAAAGCCACTCTTACGTTTTCTGTTACTAGCAACCAAATTCATTCCAATACCCACAGACATAGACGTATCATAGTCCCAGACTCAGGCTACTGTACTTTCCTACTTTCTCTTTTAAAATTTTTCATTATTTTTATGTTATGTTGGACTATAGCTGATTAACAATGTTGTGTTGGTGTACAGCAAAGTGATTTAGTTATACATGCACCTAGTCTTCCTGATTTCCACTTAATCAAAAAGAATGTATTGACCTTTGAGTCCAGTTCCTCATTTTAAAGATGTAAGACATTACTTAAAATCAATAATGCTTTTTCAAATTTATATTAAAATTTTTTGTTACTAAAAGGTTACTTCCCTAAGCAAAAACTCAATTATAACTGTGCTAAAGTAATTCCTTATAACTGTTTCTAAAAAAGATTTGAGGTTATTAATAGCATACATTTAGAGATACTTTTCCTCATATCTTTAAACCTAATTCTAAATAAATAAAAATTATTTAAGAATGAAAGAAAATGAAAGAAATCCCAATCCAACTCAAGAACATATTTCCTGTCAAAAATCTGCACTGAACAACCTCATGATAAAGGGGTTTATCAAAGCACATTAAAAAAAAGAGAAGAAGGAAACTTCTGTTTTATGAATGGAAAAACAGGCTTTGGAGTTAAGACATAGACTCAAATCTCAGCTCCTCCACATCGCCAAGCCTGTTTTCTTAAAAACACATTGAGGGAAGCATAGCACCTGGTCATCAATGGCTGTTTTTGTTTCTAATGATAATGAAAAGACTTTGACAGATGTTTCAATTTGTTGAAATAACAGAAAAGTTTAATAAAAAGTAGAATTTATAATTAGAAATATAAGAAATATCTAAAGTAATTCATAAGAAGGAACAACGAATAGGGAACTTTTTCTGACTTTATAAGGCCACATGATAATTATTTTTTACTTTTCTTTATCTGCTTCATTCTTTATCTGCAGACAAAATTTCTCTGCATTTATATACACAACATATAAAATATCTACCCCAAACCAAGAGCTTTCAATTCCCCACTGCAGCATCTGTACCATCTACAGATGACCAAAGTTTTTATGCCTTTATTTCAAATTATTAGGGTAAAAAAGCCTGATTGACCTAGCTTAGGTCAGGTCTGTTTCTGATCCCATCACCTGGGAGTAGTATCACATAGGATACAGATACGGCCACAAGGTCTTGCACTGTAGGAGGCAAACAGAGGCTGGGCACAGACTTGAAAAGTGTCTATCACAGCATTATTTTGCAAAAACTTACCTTCCAAAAGTTCCTGGAATGAAAGAATATCCTCACAGTATGATTATTAATATGTAGTAGTATTATGAGACATTTACAATAGTCATGTATTATGAGACTATATTTCGGTCCCATTGCCATCTTTTTTGTAAGAGCAGTATAGCACCTGGCTTTAGCATCTTCTCTAATACAAACATTCTGCCTTTTCTGGAAAATGTTTTAAAATTTATTTGCTGAAGAAAATCTAAGTCTACGTACCACACCATTTTGTCACTGGAAAGGCAGAAGTGGCCTCTCAAGGCAGCCAGGGCAGTATGGGTAGAATATAGGTGGAAACCAATGGGAATCTCACAGGAACTACATAATAAAATGTTGTAAGTGCTGGAGGAAAAAAAAATAGGATATGAGTAAGAAAGAAAATCAGGGAACAAATACAAAATAACATCTCTGGACTCATTCTTAAAAGCTAGACTATAACAGGAATGATGAGACTGAAGAAATGTCACATTCAAGAAAGGTTAATTACACCCTGCTGCTGCTAAGTCCCTTCAGTCGTGTCCGACTCTGTGCGACCCCATAGATGGCAGCCCACCAGGCNGCTAGACTATAACAGGAATGATGAGACTGAAGAAATGTCACATTCAAGAAAGGTTAATTACACCCTGCTGCTGCTAAGTCCCTTCAGTCGTGTCCGACTCTGTGCGACCCCATAGATGGCAGCCCACCAGGCTCTCCTGTCCCTGGGGTTCTCCAGGCAAGAACACTGGATTACAAATAACTTTGTAAAATCTGGCTACAAAAGCAGTCATGGATACACAACTGTCACTTTGCTAAAGTAATTTATATCTGAAAAGCAGAAAAAGAGTTAACTAATGAGATTAACATTTAAACATATAAAACTACACATAACCATATAAATTAGCCACCATTAAGCCAATTTGCAGTTGAAGTAAAATAAGTTGACTACGGCTTACTAAGCAATTTATTAATAGAATGCAACTCAGGATTTTTTTGCAGATGTAACAAAAAAATTACCCAGACAAAATGAAAAAGAAATTGTATGATCCTAGCAAGTCATCTACTTTATTTTCCTTTATCCTCTAAAAGAAATGTGGTTTTAGTTCTATTTAAACCATTTGAGTAACTAATTTACCTTATTTGCTAGTATATAAGACAAATCTAAATATTACAAAGAAATGTTTTAAGAAAAAATTAACTGTCGTGCATGTACTAAAAGCGATTTAGAGTGGTTCAATGAGGGAGAAATTATTTGTATAAACATAATATACTATGCAGTAAAACAGTACTAATAAAAGTATAACTGCATGGCTAAAAAGAAATTCATGTCAATGGACACTAAACAGGACCAAGGAACAAATACACTAAACTTCCTGGTAAATGAAGTCCCACACTACACACGCAATACTGTATTTTTGGAACTCGAACCTTTGGCTCATGGGTCTCAGGCCTGTGGACTTGGACTACAACTAAACCTTTGGCCTTCCTGTGTCTCCAGCTTGTCAACCATGGCTCTTGAACTTCTCACCCTCCATAATCGAATGAACCAATTCCTGACAATAAATCTCTTCTTGCTGAGTCCCATGGCTCTCCTTATTTCAAAAACATAAATACATCGAACTTTCTCTCCAGTGTTTTAAAAACCATCTAGATCTGTACTGTCTATAAGAATGCAAGCCACGTAAGTAGTTTTATGTCTTCTATTAGTCTTGTTTTAAAAAAAAAAGGTAAAAGTAACAAGTGAAATTAGTTTTAATATATTTTATGTGACCCAATATTCAAAGACATCATTTCAACATGTAATCAAGGGAATTCCCTGGGGATCCAGTGGTTAAGATTGGGCACTTTCACTGCCCTGGCCAGATGTGCTCCCTGGTCTGAGAATTCAGACCCCACAAGCTATACAGTGTGGCCAAAAACAAACCAAAAAACGACATCAACAACAGCAAAACCCATGTAGTCAGTATTTCTAAATTATTCAATGTTTTGGACTGTTTTCAAAATCTTATGTGTATTTTGCACTCAGCATATTTCAGTTCAGAATGGCCACCTTTCTTAGTGCTCAGTAGCCACCATGTGACAAGTGACAGACTGGACAGCACAGATCTAGCAAAATGTATTTCTCTCTAAGAGGATATTCAAAGAGCTTCGGCCTCGGGCCCCAAATGAACCAATTCCAAGCAGGCCACTACCCCTTCCCGGTTTCCTTTAGGTGGGAAGACACTCCTGGAAGGATAAGGAGTATTTTTCAGCTGGGAAAGAGGAGCTACAGAAGTCTTCCTGGTTACTGAGTACAGCAACTAAGAATTCTTAAACGTACTCTATTTAACACTAAAACTGGACCAACCCATGGTCAAAACGAGTTGTCTTGCTGTTAAAATCAACACTGAAAATTGAGCTCTGTACTGAATTCACTGAGTACTTTGTTGTCACTTCTAAATCACAGTACAGACACGATGCAAAGTTCACCAGGCAGTATTCAAGGACCTAACTTTCAACCTGTGTTTTTCTCCAGGTTCCTAGGATACAGCAGAATTAGTCCTGCTGTAGTTTACTACAAATTCCAGGTTTAATGCAAGTGTATATGTCCTAGTTATGTCAAAGGATTGCAGTTTATAAAAAGTGATTCACTTAAAGATAATTTTCTCCTTTTTTCCCCTCCTAGACATAATTTTCTTAAATTCACTTCACTTGCACAACCCACGAGGGAAATGTGGCCCTCAGAAGATCTTAAAATCTTTACACAAGTATCTTTGCCATTTCATTAAAACATCAAGTTCGTACAAGACAATCAGGTAAACGGAGCATTATTCAAGTACAATGTATGAACGAAACAGACATTTCTCCTAGTGGAAGATAGGAAAAAACTTCTGGTCCAAGTCGGTTCCACGCTCTTCAACCTCAGTAAGTCAGGGAATAACTAGAGACAGTTCTGGAATTTTCAGTACGTACCTGCCTTTGAGCGAACCTTCAACGCCAACTTGGAACTGAGGCTCCAAAACTACATTATTTGTGACTCCTAAAAGGCAAACACAGGTCAGAATGACTACCAGTGAGGCACTGAAAGGGAAAACCTCTCTCAGTCAGAAAGGCTCATCATGGTCACGAATATCGTAAAAAGTTATTCGCCCCCAGCCCTCACTCCTGGCAAAGGAGTTAAATTTCCTTCCAAATTTTCACCCTGCTTTCCTCCCAGCCGGCTCTCAGTCACCCAGTGAGAAGGCGCCGCGCTCACTCACTGGCGAAGACCACGGCCCCGAGGGACCGCGAGAGGTCCCAGGCGAGATGCACAGAGTCAGCGAGCACGGCGTGGCACTGCGCGCACTGGAACACGGCGCACCTCTCGGGCTGCAGCCATCGCGGCAGCCCCGGGTGGAACGGCAGCTCCTCCAACCCCAGCCCTGCGGGGCCGACCGACGAAGACCCTTTCACCACCTGCGTGTCCCACTCCATGGAGGTCGCAAAAGAAGGCTCATTAATCGCTTTCTTAGTCCCATCACAGAAGTCAGCGCGTGGCTGCTTTGCAACCCCAGAAACACGCCTCCGCGGCCGAGCAGCCATCTTCCCGCAGCCGCCGCCACCGTTTCAGACTATTCAGGCCCCACCCCAAGTTGGTTCCTGCGTCCTCATTGGACAACGTGAACGGGGGCTCTGCCGCGCACTTTGTTGCCTGGACACGCTGTTTGGCGCCTAGTTGTTAGGGCGGTGTGGAGAAGATCGTGAGTCAGGTGGAAGGGAAGTCAACCATCCTATTGGTCAGTATCAGAAGACCCCCGCCTTTAAGGGATTTATAACCAATGGAAGTGCAGCTTACGTAATTTAAACTCTCTATAAATATCGGTTTGCTCAACGCTTAGAGTGGCGCCAGAGCGTTGAGCGGCGCTTTAGCAAGTAAAATACCGGACCTCTACGTCGTTGCCTGGATTGCAGTTCGCCATGATCATTCCCTCCCTGGAGGAGCTGAACTCCTTCAAGTACAGTGACCTGCAGAACTTGGCCAAGAATCTGGGCCTCCGGGCTAACCTGAGGGTACGGGGCCGGTGACTGGGGGATAGGATATGCGGCTTCTTTGAGACGCTGTGGGAGGGGACCGAGCGGGAATTTCGAGGGCTGAGGCGACTGTCCCGGCCTTGGGGAGGTAGATTTTGGTTTACTCAAGGGTCCAAGTAACTGTGCAAAACCGAGAGGGTGTCAAAGTTTTCACCTTGTTGAGGCTGACTCTTACAGGGACTCAGAAAGATGCCCGCCTCCAAAATTGCTTTGGTTTTATTGGGAGTACTCTGCTATTTATCAGTCCATCTGTTAGGAAACGCAGGCCGTTTAGAAAACTAAAAGAGTGCTGCATCTAAACGCCAATTAACAGGCAGTCGCGAAAAACTCCAAACAACTAACACTTTTATAAATTGCCTTTGCTTCTGGAGTACTCCAAACAGCTAACAGTTCTGTTAATTGTAAGAGGTCCCAAAATTTCCTGCTACCTGAATGGAGGACCTGGAAGAAAGGATGATTTTTAGGGAACCTCCCCCGTGGATACGTTTTTATAAGTTAGCTCTGATTCAGTAGGATCGTTCGTCTATTGGTCATTGTTGTGGTAGTGTTCTATTCAAAATCGATGAGGTCTTTGACTCTGATACTGCCAAACGTTTGGGGGAAAATGTTCAATTCTGGATTGGATGTATATATTGTTCTGTATATTTAGTGGAGTTTTCCCACGTAATATTAAAGTATATTCTGGAGATTTATTCTGCAAGCTGTAGTATTTAAACTGAGTGAATGTTTAGATCAGTCCTCACAGATATTTTAAATGGTTAAATTTATTAAAATAATCAGTACCCAGGTACCAGTTGGGGCTGAAGAATAAAGAACTATCTCTGGAGATATTTTTGAGCTATAGTATTAATATTTAATGGCTTCCCAATACTTCATGAACAAAGTCTTTTAAGTCCCTTTCATTATTTTTGTGCAGTTTAGCTGGAGTCTTTTATCCAAGGCAGCAGCATCCAGACTGCTGCGTGAACACTTGGCATCTTTGTCCATCTTTCTGCCTCTGCTAATTCTGATACTTTGGCCTCAGATCCCTTTCTCTATCTGCATGAATAATTCCCAATTACTCTTCACAGTCTAACTGAAATGTCATCACTGACCTGGCACCTTTTCTTTTCCCCTCCTCTTCATTCCCTTGGCCACAGGTCCACCGCCCCAGGAATCCCAGGGACCCTCCACACCTTTAAGGCAGTGTAATTTCAAGTATTTTTTCCGAACTCTTGCCGGCTTCCTCCGTGCACTCTAGTTATTTGTATAGCTATGTTCTCTTCTCTACTGAATGTTAAGTGCCTTGAACAGAGATCTCATTTGTCCACCTTGGAAGTCTTTATAGCACTAAGTGCAGTACATTTTATTTGGGATGTGTTGGATTATTATTCAGAACTATGATTTACAATCACTTCTTGGCAGTGCTAGAGTAATGCACCAGAGGGTAGTTCTTTTGACAAGAGTTATTATGGAGGTTTCCTAGTTGAGTTTGGAGCTCTGGCTAACATTAAGGCCCCATAACTTTTTGGATCTCTGAAGAGCTATTTTAAGTTTGAAAGTGGGGACTCAGGTTCAGTTTTTCACTTTTTCTGAAAGTCTCACCTATGTTTTTCTCATAACCAGCTGCAGCCATTTTCTCCTTTTAAACTCTAACTTCCATACTGTCAACAGTGTTCTTTTTATAAATTTATTCAAGTATAGTTGACTTACAATGTTGTGTTAATTTCTGCTATACAGCAAAGTGACTCAGTTGTACGTATATATATTCTTTTCCATTATAGTTTACCACAGGATATTGAATATACTTCCCTGTGCTATACAGTACCACCTTGTTGTATATACATTCTGTATATAATAGTGAGATACTACTCTTAATAGTAAGGGAAAAGGAAGGGACAGTTAACTAAGATTTATTGTACAGCTAGTGGTCCTTTTCTCACTGTTACAAGCTTAGATTATAAAGACTTCTGCTCTTTCCACTTTATTGCAGCTCCCGTCCCTCACCTGGCAAACTCCATAACTGGTTAAACCCAGCTATATACTTAATCCTTGCTTGTACTAACCAGCTGACCCTGGCTGGAGAAGATCATCTAATTTAAATGTGACCATGAATTTAACTTATGATTTATTTGATCCTCCTACATGTCTTTGGTAGTCATTAATTTTCCCATTATTAAGGATAATTATTTCCAATCTTCTTACCTCAAATTGGCTCCCTTCCAACACTTGATGACTTCTCCTCTTAGGTCATGGAAAAACAGATGCAGTCAAGCTGAGAATTTCCTCATCTTTCCATCCCCAAACCCACCTGTTATGTGTTATAGTAAAAGGCTGTGCCTAAGGGCAGCCTGGCCGTTTGTGCCAGAGATCCCATTGCCCTCTCTGGGGCTACAACTCCTGCAGTTATTCCTCTCTGCTACATCAGTTTCTCTTACTCTGCTGGCTCCTTTCTATAATGTGCACAATCACATTTTATGTTAATTTTTATTTATTTTTACTTTTGTCTGCACTGGGGTCTTCATTGCTGCTCACCAACTTTCTCTAGCTGTGGTGAGCAGGGGCTGCTCTCTAGTGGCGGGGCGTGGGCTTCCCATTGCAGTGGCCTCTCACTGTGGAGCTCTAGGGCACACAGGCTTCAGGAGTTTTAGCACAGAGACTCAGTAGTTGTGGCTCGCAGCTGCTAGAGCACCTGCCTCTGCCACAGGCTCCGCGTTTCATCACTGTTTCATGTTTGAGGTTTTCAGAGTATTTTTTTTTTTAATTTTCTTTCATTATTTAGCTCTATCAGAATCTTCATTGTGTCATGTGGGATCTTTCATTTCTGCACATGGACTCTCTAGTTGTGGCCTGAGGGCCCAGTAGTTGCCCTGTGGCATGTGGGATCTCAGTTCCTGGACCAGGGATCGAACCTGAGTCCCCTGCATTGCAAGGCAGATTCTTAACCACTGGTCCACCAGGGAAGTCCTTTCACAGCATTTTAAGATGTTCTAGAAATCTGTGCAGCATAGAGATTTAACAATACTTTAAAATTTGCTAAGAGGATAGATTTTTTTTTTTTTCCTGCAAAACCACACGACATGCAGGATCTTACTTCCCTGACCAGGAATTGAACCTGTGCCCCTTGCAGTGTAGTGTGGAATCTTAACCACTGGACTGCCAGGGAAGTCCCGAGAGAATAGATCTTAGGTTAAATGCTCTTACCTCCAAAAAAAACAAAACCCACAGAATCCAAACAGGACAGTAGGCAACCTGGAGATGATAAATGGTTTGGTAGTGAAGATGGGTTCACAAGTGAAGAGCCCACTTGCCCATGCCAGAGATGCAAGAGATGTGGGTTTGAATGGGCTGGGAAGATCTCCTGGAGGAGGGCATGGCAGCCCGCTCCAATATTCTTGCCTGGAGAATCCCACGGACAGAGGAACCTGGCTGGCTATAGGCCGTGGGTCACAAAGAGTTGGACACGACTGAGCGACTTAGCACACAAACATGTCAATTTGTATACATTAAATATCAACAATGTCAGTCATACCTCAGTAAAGTGATTGAGGGGGAAAATAAGTCAGAAGAACCACAAGTGCCTAATTCTGTCCTACCAATTCACCCACTTCCCAAGAGAGTTTCAAAAAACAAGTAAAAAAGAGTGTATTCCTTTATTACTACTAGCTGACGTGGTGCTTGATAACCTTGATGCAGTGCCTTCAGGTAAAACTCACAGCCTAAGCAAAGCCTATCCTGTGCCAGAAGCTCAAACTAAATTGGGATCTCTGCCTCTTGCCTGGTTGTTGTTATTGTTCAGCCGTTAAGTCATGTCTGACTCTTTGTGACCCTCTGGACTGTAGCCTGCCAGATCCTCTGTCTGTGGGATTTCCCAGGCAAGAGTACTGGAGTGGACTGCCATTTCCTTCTCTAGGAATCTTCTCAGGCCGGGGATCGATGTCTCCTGCATCTCATCCACTGAGCCACCAGGGAAACCCATTCTTGCCTGGACACATGGCCAGTTGTAAATAGTACAAGCAGAGAACACAGACTGGTAGCTGGGCCCCCCTTGAGAAGGAAATCTGCATGGCTGGTAGAAAGAGGGAGCCCCGCCATGTGCTTGACCTTCTAAAGCACAGGAAAACATATCAGATTAGTATTCCTCTTTCAGGAGAGAACTGGAAGGAAAGGTTCCCTTGGTGGAAGGAGGAACTCCCCAGAGACCTGTAACCATCCTCCAAAGACTGTATTTGGAGTTCTCCATCTCTGGGACTGAGCTTCCCGGGTGGTGCTGTTGGCTCAGACTGTAAAGAAGCTGCCTGCAGTGGAGAAGACCTGGGTTGGATCCCTGAGTCAGGAATGTCCCCTGGGGAGGGGAATGGCTACCCACTCCAGTATTCTTGCCTGGAGAATTCCATGAACAGAAGAACCTGGCGGGCTACAGTCCGTGGGGTCACAAAGAGACACAACTGAGCGACTAACACACACACATTTTGGGGACTGCCCACATACCTCCCCCCATTACCACCACACACATATGCTTCACCAGGTACCCAAGCCAGAAACCTGGGTGTAATAAAATTTCTCTTTCTCTCAGCCCCCACATTCACATTGATTTTACTTACTAGGAAAGTTTTTAATTCGTCCATGTGGCCTCAGCCCTGTTCTAGCTCAGATCACAGTTGTCTCTAGTTTCCTACAACAGCCTCCTTGCAGCTTCCCTGTCTTCCATCCTACCCTCATCAAATGTATCATGCACATTGGACAGACAGAGTCATCATCCCAAAAAATGCAGAACCCGCTGCCCTGCAACAGACTCTGTAGACTGCCTTTAAAGGTCATCCTCTTAAGAGTCTTACAAGGCCTGATAGGACCAGGCCCACTTTCCCAATATTCTTTCTCACCAGCTTGTCTAAACAGCTCCCTGCTCAGCCCACACTGAACTGTAGTTCTTGGGACTGCACTCATTCTTGCATTCCCATGCAGTTTCTTTACCCTTTTCCCTACTTCCCAGTCTCCTATTTGTTCTTCTGCCTCAGCATCTAGTGACCTCATGCCTTTATCTTAGAACTGGCATGTACGTTTACCTACTGAAGTCAACCCTAGTGCAGCACCTGCCTATGTTCTCACACGACATGTAAGCTTCCTTATGCTGGCATTTACCCCACTGCACTGTAATTGCCACTTTCCTCTCTGACTTCCCCATTGTGCTATGAAATCTGTGGGGACAGGAACCAAGTCTATCTTGGTCATCCTACTCCAGCCTGTCTAGAGGACATTTGATAAATACAAGAACAGGAGAAGATGTTCAATGAATCTTTCTTGCTTATTTGATTTTTGACTCTACTGATAAGGTCTTTCACTTTTTTGCAGGCAGACAAGCTATTAAGGGCCTTAAAAGCTCACCTTAAAAATGAAGCAAGGAAAGAAAATGAAAATCAGGTAAGTAACATGTTCATCACCTATTAAATAGCAAAACAATCAGTTAATGAATGAGAAACACAGTTGGTGATGACTTAAGACATGGTATTCGTTACCAAAGAGATCGTTATTAGTAATTATAAATCCTTTCATTATTCTTATAAATGGCAAAACTGTCTTTATAGTCTGCTAAGTAAGATGTTTCAAATAAATGCAAAAGTTAATTACTAGTTGCTCATTGGAAAAGACCCTGATGCTGGGAAGGACTGGGAGCAGGAGGAGAAGGGGACTCNAAATCCTTTCATTATTCTTATAAATGGCAAAACTGTCTTTATAGTCTGCTAAGTAAGATGTTTCAAATAAATGCAAAAGTTAATTACTAGTTGCTCATTGGAAAAGACCCTGATGCTGGGAAGGACTGGGAGCAGGAGGAGAAGGGGACTCCAGAGGATGAGATGGCTGGATGGCATCACTGACTCAATGGATGTGAGTCTAAGTGAACTCTGGGAGTTGGTGATGGACAGGGAGGCCTGGCATGCTGCAATTTCATGGGGTCACAAAGAGTTGGACACGACTGAGCGACTGAACTGAAGTGTATGCCAAATTTTATGAATAGGGAGGGAACTGGATTTGAAGTCAGAAAAACCAAGTAGGAGCTCTGTCTTTTGTGTGTATGTAACCTTGGAAAACTCAAAATATTGATTGTTAGTTTCCTGTTCTTTGAAATGGAAATAACATCTGCTCTGCTGAATTGAGTGTTACGACAGTCAAATGCAATGGAGACTATGAGAGTGACCTGTGGAAACTATAAACCACTGCTGCTGGGAGTGATTGTCATGGCTGCTGCAGACCCACGCCAGAGAGTTCAGACAAGGCTTGGCACCTGATTGGGTCAATGATACTAGCTGTCATTGTTATTAGTTATAGCATAAATTGATTCATGCACTTTTAATAATTTGTGGGCATTCCCTGGTGGTCCAGTGTTTGGGACTTGGCACTTTCACTGCCATGGGCCTGGGTTCTGTCCCTGGGTGGGGAACTAAGGAGCAGTGCAGCCAGAAAACTAGTAATAATTATTTCCTTGTTTACGTACACTAATATACCTTTGAATGCTTTGCTAGCCTAGTTTTTTAGCTTGGGTTAAGTGTGATTATTTCTTTTTGAATACTTTGTAATTCTTGACTGTGCCTATAATTTCATGCTGGAGAGTTTTAAAATTATCTCTTGCATATGTAATATGTTTTTTATTCAGTTTAAATTCTGATTCTTCCTGGGCATTATAACTGTATACATGGGACATGGCAGATTAATGTCTTTTTTCCAGGATGAAATTCAAACTTCTTTATCCTCTTGTGATGAGACTGAGATACAGACCAGCAGCCAGGAACAAGCTGAGAGGGAGCTGGATGACCATGTCACCAAAACCAGAGGAAGGCGTAAGACTGTCCCCAGGAGCCCTGACTCGCAGGCAAATGGAAATGTGCAAACTGAAAAGAAGCTACCACCTGTGCCCAATCTGGTATATTATTAGGGAGCTTTCTCTTATCCCCTGATATCAGGTGATGGTAAACACTGCTCTGAGCCCAGACCCAAGTCTGGCTTTATCATCACACCTCAGGGACTGGCACTCAGGAAGTACTTATTAAGTACTGAGCACAGGGACTTCTCTGGTGGTCCAGTGGCTAGGACATCATGCTTTCACTGCCAAGGCCCAAGTTCAGTCCCTGGTTGGGGAACTAAGATCCCACTAGCTGTGGGGTGCAGCTGAAATAGGAGTATTAAGTTCAAATTAAATGTATGTTAAATAAATAGGAACATTCATTAAGTGTTTACTTAAGTGAGGTGTATAGTAAATAAGAAGGAAAGAGATATCAGTATCGAATACAATATTTTTTTTTCCCTCCTTCCTAACTTGTGCTGGGCCTGGTGATCAGCTTAGTCTTTGAGCAGTGTGGTCATATGATTCCAGGCACTTCCCCCACTGGCTTTGAGAGGATTCTGGTTTTATTATCCTTTCATTCATATGTAACTTTTACAAGATGGTCCTAACTTTTATGTTCTAGCTTTGTGTAGGACCTTACTCGTCAGCCTGTCGAGGTCTTTCGTTGTTGGTTTCTCCTCCCTCGGAGAGCCTCCTCTGCCATGTATGCCTTCCAGTTGGCCCTAGTCTCTCCGATGCCCAAACGCACATTCTCACAACACGTGGCGAGGCAAAGAACCCAACCTGCCACTCAAAAAGAGCTTAGTCTCTTCCTTTTCTTCCTGTAACTCCTTTTCCCCCTCAGTTTGGTCCCTATCTTTGGAAGACAGTGATTACTTTTTCTTTCCTTTTTTTATGTCTGACTATAGCGGTGTTTTAAATGATATATATTTTTTTTCTTTTGGCTGTGCTGAGTCTTTGTTGTGACTTGTAGGTTCCTCATTTGCAGTTCACTGGCTTAGTTTCCCAGCATGTGGGATCTTAGTTCCCCAACCAGGGATTGAACCCATATCCCCTGCACTGGAAGGCGGATTCTTAACCACTGGACTGCCAGAGAAGTCCATGATATTTTTTTTTAATTGAGGTATAATTGACACATAACACACTATCAGTTTTGGGTATACAATGTAATGATTCAATATTTGGGGTGATCCTTTCACAGTATATACAGTGTCCAGTTAACATCCATCTCCTCTCATAGTTAAATATTTCTTGTGATGAAACCTTTTCAGATTTACTCATGGCAGTTTTCAAATGTGATTACTTGTCATTTAAATCATTTATTTTGTTTTAAAATTTCTAGCAGAATCATTCAGAGATAAAAATATGTGGCCCTACTGAATCCCAGAATCAAGAAAAGCATGAAAACCAGGTTCTCAGAACTGCTGTAGAAGTTCCTTCTCTACCAAATGAGAGTCAAGGAGATGAGAATGCAGTGTCCTCAGGAAAACATGGAATAGATGGTATGCGAGTAATTTTTTAAAAATCTAAAATTGCTAGGGTGACTGCTTTAATTCCCTAGGACTGCCATAATAAAGTTCCACCAACTGGGCAACTTAGAAATTTATTCTCTCACAGTTCTGGAGGCTAGAGTCTAAAATTAAGCTGTCATTAGGGCCATTCTCTTCCACACTGGGGAGAATCCTTCCTGGCCGCTTTGAACCTCTGGTGGTGGTTCTAGACCTTGGCTTGCAGCTAGATCTCTGCCTCTTCGTCATGTGGCATTCTCTCTGTGTGTTGTTTTCTTTATATTGTTGGCTTAAAAGGACACCAGTTATATTGGATTGTGTGTGACATGTCTGGCTCTTTGCATCCCCATGTACTGTAGCCCACCAGGCTCCCCTGTTCATGGGATTCTTCAGGCCAGAATATTGGAGCAGGTTGCCATTTCCTACTCCAGGGGATCTTCCTGACCCAGGGATCAAACCCTGCGTCTCTTGCATCTCCTGCATTGGCAGGAAGATTCTTTACCACTGCACCACGTGGGAAGCCCAAGTCTATCCCAGTGACCTCAGCTTAAGTTGATTACATCTGCAAAGAACCTTTCCAAATAAGGTCATCGCACAGTTACTAGAGATTAAGACTTCAGCATATCTCTTTCGGGAAAACCGTTCCTCCCATTATAGCACTATATAGAATTTCCAAGGATTCTGCAGTGAGAGCAAAAGTTAGAACCAAGTATAGCAGGCTGTCAGGTCACCTTTAACAACTGGTAGAAACCAGATAAGAGTGAAAGCTGGCAAATTTCAGGCAGTTAATCTCTAGGCTGGATGAGGGGAACCCACATTCTACCGATTAGCTCCTTCTGGCCTGCTCCAGAGACAGGTACAAAGGCTTATTAGCCCGCTCGAGTAGGACAATTACAAGGGATCTTCATGGTCCACATTCCCAGCAGTGTGACTGTTTTATTATGATGAATGTATATTTTACTTAGTCTGTAACCTAAAAGCTTCTTCTCTAAACTTTCTCAACTAAATGTTTGTTTCAGTAAACCCAGAAGACATCCCTGGCAGTTCAGTGGTTAGGTATCCTTGATTCCACTGAGTGGGGCATGGGTTCTATCCCTGGTCGGGGAATTAAGATCCCGCATGGTTCATGGTGTGGCCACCAAAAAAAAAGGCCAGAAAATTTCAGTTCCCTTTTACCTAATAGGACTTGGTGCTTTCTGATTTCATCCCTCAGGAAGCCTGCCAGTTGCAGCAGTGTCTCAGTGTTTCCTTCATCCCAGTACTCTGTCTGGGATGTGATATCTGCCTAAGGGGACTGAGAGAGAAATGATCCACTCATGTCCACCAAGCAGTTTAATGCAGAATTTCTAACGTTGAGCCTTCCCATCTTCCCTAGCATTTTGAATGTGTTACAAAATTTAGAAAGTTAAAGCAGTAGAGGTTCTGATTCAGTAGGTCTGAGGTGCGCTTGAAATTCTGCAGATTTAATAAGCATTCTCAGGTAATTCTGATGCATATGCCTCATAAACGCACTTTGAAATCTTGAGACAAGGGGATTGTAAAGAAATATGACAGAGTTAGAGGTGGGTGTAGAATTACAAATGTCTGGTATTCCACCAATCATGCTGTCGAGAAGACTTACCCTCTGGGACCCAGTTTTGAAGGCATGGGGAAAATGAGGGTAGATCCTGCAAGTCAGGTTTGCCCACTGAAGTGCAGGGTGTTTGAAGGAGAAAAATTGGATCGTGTAGTTTCTGGTGAGAGGAATTTTTTAAATTTTATTTTGACATAATTTTAGACAGTAACAAGAGTTCCTATATATCTCACGTAGATTTCACAAATATTAATATTTTGCCATATTTGCTTTATTCTTCTACTTATATACATATATATTATACTTATATGTGTTGTATACATTTTTTCATAAACTGCTTGAGAGTAAGTTTCAGATATGTGTCTTTTTAACCCTAAATATTTCTGTGTGTTTCTTAAAACATAAGGACTTTTTAATCACAAATGTACAGAGTGCAGTTCATATTCCACATGATAGTTAACCTCTAACAAACCACCACTTGTCAAGGTTTGGTATAGTGTCAAACAAGAATATCCACAATTATCTTAAAAGGCCATTAAATAGTCTTCACTTTGAACCACATAGCTGTATATGGCAAAATTTGTTTTCATATATTGCTTCAGTTCAGTCGCTCAGTCCTGTCTGACTCTTTGCAAGCCCCTAAATCGCAGCACGCCAGGCCTCCCTGTCCATCACCAGCTCCCGGAATTCACTCAGACTCACGTCCATTGAGTCAGTGATGCCATCAGCCATCTCATCCTCTGTCTTCCTCTTCTCCTCCTGCCCCCAATCCCTCTCAGCATCAGAGTCTTTTCCAATGAGTCAACTCTTCGCATGAGGTGGCCAAAGTATTGGAGTTTCAGCTTTAGCATCATTCCTTCCAAAGAAATCCCAGGGCCGATCTCCTTCAGAATGGACTGGTTAGAACTCCTTGCAGTCCAAGGGACTCTCAAGAGTCTTCTCCAACACCACAGTTCAAAAGCATCAATTCTTCGGTGCTCAGCTTTCTTCACAGTCCAACTCTCACATCCATACATGACCACAGGAAAAACCATAGCCTTGACTAGACGGACCTTAGTCGGCAAAGTAATGTCTCTGCTTTTCAATATCCTATCTAGGTTGGTTATAACTNGCTTTAAGCTAACTTTTTCACTCTCCACTTTCACTTTCATCAAGAGGCTTTTTAGTTCCTCTTCACTTTTAAAAACACACAAATGCATCATCTCACCATTCTGTAGGTCAGAAGCCTGGGCACAACCAGGCACAGCGTGGCTCAGTTCGTTCTCTGCTTTGTTTCACTGTATCAAAATAAAGGTGTTGGCAGGGCTGTGCTCCTTTCTGGAGATTTTGAAGATGAACCTGTGTCCAAGTTCATGCAGGTTGTTTACAGAACTGAATTTCAGGTAGTGTAGGATGAGGTACCAGCTGGCTGTCATCAGAGAGCCATTCTCAGCTGCTAAAGACTGCCTGCACTCCTTGGCTTGTAGTTCCCTTCTTCCATCTTCAAAGCCAGCAATGGTGGTTGAGTCCTTTCCATGCTTTGAGTCTCTGAGACCTTCCTTCATGCCCCATCTCTCTTTCGTCTCCAGACAGAGAAAGCTCTCTGCTGTTGAGGACCCATGGGATTAGATTTGGCTTGTGGGGACAATCCAGGACAGTCTCCCCACCCCAGATCTTTAAAGTTAATCCTGTCTGCCAGTTCACCTTTGCCATGGTCATGTTATATAACACCTTCACAGCTCTGCATTCCATGGGGCAGGTAGCCTCAGGGACCATTATTCTGCCTACCACAGAGGTGGCAAAACCAATTATTTCGCTGGCAAGTGGCAGAGGTAGAACCTGAATCCACATCCACCAGTATATGCACAATATACACTTTTTCCACATCTCAGTTGGGCTTCCCTGATGGCTCAGATGGTAAAGAATCCACCTGCAATGCAGAAGACCCAGGTTTGATCCCTGGGTCGGGAAGATGCCCTGGAGAAGGGAATGGCTACTCACTCCAGTATTCTTGCCTGGAGAATCCCAGGGACAGAGAAGCCTCGCAGGCTACAGTCCATGGGGTTGCACAGAGTCAGACATGAATGAGTGACTAACACTTTCACTGTCATGTCTCTGACTCCGGAACTTCCAGGGCATCATTTAATCCATCCCATTTCTTTCTGGCAAACCAAAGGTTGGAGCAGAGGTTCATCTCTGCCTAACGGAACCTTGGGAGAAATGTGGGAAACTGAGGAAGGCGGGCCCTGGCCTCGAGTCAGCTCAGTGGGGTGAGGGTGGGTTCTTGGGCCTGTGTAGACCAGGCTGCCGAGACCCCTGGAAGCACTGGCCTATCTCAAGAAGACTGGATGGGGAGGACAGACATGGGGCCTCGTCAGAGTCCCACATGCTGACTGAGTCACACGAATGGCCAACATCCAAGCCAGGAGGTGGGGACAGCCTTCTCCCAAGTCAGACACTCAGTGACGGTTAAGTTCTGGAAGCCAGTAGGAACCTTGAGCTTTCTCTGTGTGAGTGACCAGCAGTGAAAGCAAGCAGTCTTGTTGGGCCTGTGAGGGAGACCTTGGGAAATCTGTGTAGAGCCAGAACCGGACAATGGAAAGGATGTGATGCCTGTCCTGTGAAACAAAGGACATGGTAGTATTATTGGCGTTCCTTTGTGCAGGGTGTTGTCTTTATTCTGTTAATAAACAAAAACACACTGTAATAGGGCCTTTCATAGTCTTAATTCCAACTGGTTGTCCTTCCCCTCCAAGTGTCCTTCCCCATGAGAATTTAGCTCACAGCCAAGGAAGTCTCCTTCCTTGCAGGGTTTCGGGACAGCACACACGGAGCAGAAGAGGCACCTGCGTCTCTATAGGGCAGGCGCTCCAGTCAGCGGCCCACGGGCTCCGGCCAAGCCCTGCCCGGGAGCTGAGCCTGATGGTGAGGCTTCGAGGCCCTTTCCCAGGAACCTGGGGAGATTTCATGCTGTGACTCCAAAGGGGAACATGGGGTGATGCCAATTATGCCTATGCCTATGGACTGAAGTGGAAAAAGAACTCTACTAAAAAACAAAACAAGTGGTTATATTTCAGGGCATAAGTTTATCAGTGATATCTTTTCCCCTTATAATTCACATGTATTCCAAGTAAAAGCATTTTGATATCTTTTAAGGATTCTACAATGAGAATAAAACAGTGAAAATATTATATTTGTAATCATAATGGCAGAAAACTCAATTTGGTGCATGGAAGAATTCCCTGAGTGGGGCTGACAGAAAAGGGGTCCCAAGGGAGGAGGCTCTGCCATGCCTCCGTTGGTGTGAGGGTCAGATACCCAGTGCCTAGAAGGACTGGCACTTGCTTGGGGCCCTGAGATGGAGCCAGTGACCTCTACCCCACGCTAGACCTGGACCCTGTGGTCCCGAAATCAATTTTGCATCCTAGCCACATGGTCCCTGCACCTGGCAGCCTAAGCTTTGCGTGTAGTGAACTAACACTAAGCTGATTAGAGTTAGTTGATTCGGTTTCAATACCTTCCATGTTCAGGGAGGATTTTCTTTCCTCTGAAGCTAGATGAGGACTGAAGTTCCTCCCCTGGGGATACTGCACCGTAGGATTACATGTGCTTTTCCCTTCATTCAACTCATATCTATCAGGTCATATTTCCCGATCCCTACCTCCAGAGTATAGCCTACAGGGGATTTAGCTTTATTTTCTTTTCATTTTTATTATCCAAGTATTTATATTTATTGCAGAAATTCTAAGAAAAAAAATAAGCAAAAATGTACAAAAATCACTTGCAGGCCCACCAACCAGAAATAACCAACCTATGTTTGTCTCATGAAAAGAAGGGAAACTGTTAGTAGCTCAGTCGTGTCAACTCTTTGCAACCCCATGGAGCCCACCAGGCTCTCTGTCCATAGAATTCTCCAGGCAAGAATACTGGAGTGGGTAGCCATTCCCTTCTCCAGGGGATCGATCTGACCCCCATGGATCGAACCCAGATCTCCTGCAGGCAGATTCTTTAACATCTGAGCCACCAGTTAAAATAAAATATCAAACATGCCGTTTGGGAACATAGTTCTTCATGACATATACATCTTGAATTCTTTTGCAGCATTGTATATATGCAGTCCTACACATATGTTTTAATGAGTATGTACTATTCCATCACATGACCCAGTCACTATTGGGTCATTCCCAATACAGTTGGACATTCTCTACAGTTGGACAGAGCTTTTTCAACTTTTTGCCATTATAAACAATGTGGTGATGAGTATCTTTGTACTTATCTTTGCCTTCATCTTGTCATTATTTGATTAAGCCAAATTATAGGAAATACACTGCTAGTTTGAAGGAAATGAAATCTTTTAAAACATTTGTTTAAAACACATGAAATCTAAAGCCCTGAGTCTTTTTTTTTCCCCCTGCAAAGTGCAAAAACTGGAGATGTTAAGTATTGACTCGGATGAGCTCTGGGGCACTGCTGGCTCAGATTGTCACTGCAGAGCCTCAGTCACCTCTCTTCTGGCCTGGTAAATACAGAGGTGGACAAAGGAGGTACCTGACCTCATGGGAGTTATAAACAGAGAATTTCAGACAGTGGTAAATTATATGAAGAAACTGCAGAATGATGGGAAAATGAATGGCCACAGAGAGATGCTTTTAATCACATGGTCTGGTAGATCCTCTCTGAGCAGGTGGTATTTGAATGGAGAGAGTATTTCATTATACTTCTCTGTTGATGTATCCTGCTTTCTCTATTAGATAGGGACCAAGTTCTGTTCCAGAACTAGCACAGTTTCTGGTTCAGGGAGAGCGCTTGGTATCCATGCATGGAATGAATGAATGAATGTGCAGGCAAGTCAGTAGAGATGATGTCCCACCACCCTGGAGTCACATGCACTTTTCAGATGCACGTGGAGCTCTGAGCCCAGAGCCAGGGAGGTGGGGCCCTCCCTGAGGTGGGTCTCATTACCTACAAGCGAAAGATCAGAGAAGCTGAGGAACTCACTCCACTGCACAAGCCATGCAGCAGAGCCGCCCAAAGAACTGAGCACAGCAGAGCAGCGCAGAAGCTAACAGCAGCAGCTTGAACTTGGCGCTGCTCCATACCCTGTGACCTCGGGCAAGTCATCCAACGCTCTACAGGTCTATGCTTAAATTTAGAAAATGGAGACGGCAGCACCTACCTCGCAGAGCAGTTGTAAGTGGTAGACTGAGATAAAGAGCACCGTGAGTTGGGCAGGCAGGTGGGCTCAGCACTTGGGAGTAGCAGCCTGGCTGGCCCGATGGTGCCCTGGGTGCCACGTGGGCTGGAGGCTGAGATGGGGTTTACCTGACTGGCTCCCAGCTTGTGAGGGGTGAGGGCAAGACTTCCAGAGAGGAAGAGATATCACGGGAGCATATTTTCCACGTCATCCCACATTTTTACCCACATCTTGACCTCTCTTTAAAAAAGAATTATTTGGAGAAGGCAATGGCAACCCACTCCAGTATTCTTGCCTGGAGAATCCCATGGACAGAGAGCCTGGCAGGCTACACTCCACGGGGTCACAAGTGTTGGATACAACTTAGCGACTAAACTACCACCCCCACCTGCTCACTGAAACTTGAGAAAAAGCCTGCACAGCAACAAAGACCAAGCACAGCCAAAATAAAATTTAATTATTTCAAAAAAGTTATTGTAAAAACAATACAAACACTTTAAAAGAAAAATAAATCACCTAGGATCTCAGCATTCTAACCTAGTGATGTTATTTTTTTTCTGTCTAGTCTTTCTTGTTTGTCCAAATACATACATATTTGGTATCGTTGCACTTACTGTAATCTATTTTATATTTTGCATGTCACTTAAAACTTCATTGTAATTGTTCCTTCATAATTCTATACTCTTCACACAAAATGTCTAATGGCAGGCTGATCATCCATCAAGTTGATGAACCATCATTAATTTGTTAATTTTCTTATTGCTGAATATTTAGTTTGCTTCATTTGCATTAAAGATAAATATATGTTCAATTATAGCCTTTTTGTTTTGTTTTAAATTTTTTTGCGTACAGTTGATTTACAACCTTGTGTTAGTTTTTGGTATAGAGTAGTGACTCAGTTATACATATATCCCCTCTTTTTTAGATTCTTTTTCCCATAAGGGCCATTACAGAGTATTGAGTAGAGTGCCCTGTGCTATAGAGTAGGTTCTTACGAGTTATCTATTTTATTCAATATATATGGTAGTGTCTATATGTCAATCCCAATCTCCCAATCTATCCTTCTCTTGTTTATAGCCTTCTAATCCCTTATGGCTATGGTGTTTCCCCAGTGTAACAATATTCACTTTTCTAGCAGTCTGTGAGCCAGTACTCATCAACTCTGCAGAGAGCTTGGTGTTGGTGTTAATATGTCTGAATATGGTTAATTAAATCTGGTACAGCATGGTTTTATTTACCATTAAGTTCCTCTTGGAAAAAATTTAGTTCATGTTCTTTGCTTATTATCAGTCTTGACTAGCTATTTAGGAACCTAATTTTTATCTTATTTGCTGCAAGATTTTTCTCATTTGTCATCTATTCCCTTTTTTCTCAAAATTATGTTTTAAAACAATTATAAAAGCAATACATGATCATGGTTGAAAATTTTAAAAATAAAGTATTAAAATATATGTCACCACTTAGAATTAACCTTTATTATCCTCTTTCAAAACCAAGGGTAAAAAGATATTATTGAATCTACTAGGAAGTGAGAATATGGACTGGTTATTAGATGACATTAGGGACTATTTCTAATTTTGTTGGGTGTGTAAAAGCAGGATAAATATGTAATTTTTAGAATGAGCTTATCAGTTAAGATACTTGTGTGTGTGCTGTGCTAAACTTCAGTTGTGTCCGATTCTTTGTGACCTTGTGGACTGTAGTTTGCCAGGTTCTGCTATCGATGGGATTCTCCAAGCAAGAATCCTGGAGTGGGTTGCCATGCCTTTCTTCAAGGGACCTTCCGGATCCAGGGATTGAACATGTGGCTCCCGCGGCTCCTGCACTGCAGGTAGACTCTTTACCGCTGAGCCAGTGGGGAAGCCCTAAGATGCTTACTGGAGCATTAACAAGAAAACCAATGTGAAATCTCAGAGTTGCTTTTAAGAACCCCCTGGCAAAAAAAAGGGGGGGAGCAAAAAAACAAACAAAAAATTGGGGAAAATTAGATAAAACCAAATTAACAAAATTAAATATTTGCTGAAATTGAGTAATGGATGTATCAGTTCAGTTCAGTTCAGTTCAGTTGCTTAGTTGTGTCCAACTCTTTGCGATCCCATGGACTGCAGCACACCAGGCTTCCCTGTCCATTGCCAACTCCCGAATGGGAGTGAGTTCACTCAAACTCATGTCCATTGAGTCGGTGATGCCATCCAACCATCTCATCCTCTGTAGTCCCCTTCTCCTCCCGCCTTCAATCTTTCTCAGCATCAGGGTCTTTTCAAATGAGTCAGTTTTTCACATCAGGTAGCCTAAGTATTGGAGTTTCAGCTTCAGCATCAGTCTTTCCAATGAATATTCAGGACTGATCTCCTTTAGGATGGATTAGTTGGATCTCCTTGTTGTCCAAGGGACTCTCAAGAGTCTTCTCCAACACCACAGCTCAAAAGCATCAATTCTTCAGTGCTCCGCTTTCTTTATAGTTCACCTCTCACGTGACTACTGGAAAAACCATAGCTTTGACTAGATGGACCTTTGTTGGCAAAGTAATGTCTCTGCTTTTTAATAAGCTGTCTAGGTTGGTAGGTATTCGTTTTACCATTCTAATTTTGCATACATTTGAAATGGTCTTCAATGAAGAGTTTCAAATGCTATCTTCTCAGGAGGTCTTCCAGGGTGTCTTAACTAAAACTCAAACTCATCTCCTTGATTCTCATTTTGTATTTCTCATCCCTGATTTTTGTTTTTTTCTTCTTTGCATTATTATCTACCATACTAACCTTGCTTTTATTTCATCTGGTTAATTTGGCTTATTATCCCTCCCCAACTGGAATGCAACTCTCCCAGAATTTTCATGTTTTGTTCACTACTCCTACCATCAACAATGCCTAGCTACTCAGATAATCATCGATTGAAAACAAAGTCATTGTTAACATTTAAAAATTATAGATTTTCATTTTAACTTTAAATTTAATAGAGGAAAAAAAAGAAACTGTAGTAGAATGAAGGAATTGCTGAACATTAGATTATGGTTCCTAGAAGATCTTTCTAAAGTTTTTTTTTTTTTTTTTTAAGAACATGAAATCATTGAGGTTGGAGGCATTAGATTTTTATGTGTGTGTGTTTTTGTTTTTTTTTTTGACTGTTCATTTCTTAATGGGCAGAAGTTTAAATTCCCAGGCAACAAAAAGCAACATCTTCATGAACATCAGAATAAATATTGCCAATATTAAAAGAAACATATCTTATTTTTCATTTATAAGCGCACACACAAAGAAAAAAGTAGAAAATGTACCCCTACTTTTAGAATGATCCTCTAGACTAAACAAAGAGGGGAAGGCAGATCTGTGAGCAAAATATCCTATAAAATATCCAGAGGAGAGAAAGCTACCCATCATGAAGAACTTATTAGAACTACTGTATTTCCTTTGTGGATGTTTCCCTTGTGGCTCAGGCAGCAAAGAATCTGCCTGCAATGCAGGAGGCCCGGGTTCAATCCCTGGGTCACTAAGATCCACTGGAGAAGGGAATGGCAACCCATTCCAGTATTCCTGCCTGGCAGATCCCATGGACAGAGGAGCCTGGTGGGCTACAGTCCGTGGGGCCACAGGGTCAAAAACAACAAAGCAACTAACACTCTTTTCATCAGTTTTTAAAAGAATCCATCATAGGCGTTTAATTGCTGGCCAATCTGGCAACAGATGTACCTGGGTAAACCTAGTCACGAGGAGAAACGCCCTCTTGGTTCTCTGTCACCTGTTCCTTCTACACTCTTCCTTCACCATCCTCACTCTGGCCCATCTAAGTCTTCCCAACCTGGGTTCTGGCTTTGTCCTCCCTTCTCCCAGCCTACCCCACCCTCAGCTCCTCCCCTCACCAGCTCACTGGTTTCCAGCCTCAGGGTTGGACTCACGTAAGAAGCTGTAAAAACAACCCCTGCCTCCTTGGGCCCCATCTTGGCAGACCCTGACCTGTAGGTCTGGGTGGAAGTGGGGAGTTCATCTTTTCTGCAGCTCTGCATGTGATTCTAATGAGCAGGTTCAGGGCCCACTCCATCAGTGTCTTTCCTTACATATTCCAGAACTTACCACAATGCCAGGCAATTCAAAGGTGCTAAATAATTTTGTGACAAATGAACTGAAGGGAAGGAAATGTAAGCCCTTGTATATGGGTACAGAAGTCATGGTCACCTCTTTTGATTTTCACAACCATTTTGAGAAGCAGTGAATAAGGTGTATATTATTGTCCCCACTTCACAGAGGCCCAGAGAGGAGAAGGGAGTTGCCCAGCGTCACAGCTGGAGGGACCAGAGGCTGCCTCCCTCTACCAGGACAATCTCCAGGGACTTAGGAAGGGCACACAGTTTAAGGCGTGGGGAAAGGGATTCCCATCCTCATTACATAGTGGGTTTAGGGGAGTGGAGGAGGGAGAAAAAGAAAAGGGAAGAAGAAAAGGGACCAGAAAAGAAGCAGAGGGAGGCTGGAGGTGCTGAAAAGCACGAAAAGGGAACAAGACATCAGAAAAACAAAAAGCAAGACCCCGAAGCACACACCGGCAGAGACTGGAAGGGATTATTGAGGAGGTGGGACCAGAGCAGCTTCTCACAGGAAGTGGCAGAGGGTGACACTGTAGGCTCTAAAGGAAACTCAGGAACTTCCTTGGCAGCCCAGTGGTTAAGCCTCTGCTCTTCCACTGTGGGGGGCACGGGTTCCATCTCAGTCGGGTACTAGGATCCCACATGCCGCTTGGCATGGCCAAGAGAAAGACAACCGCTCAGCGCGTGTCAAGCCACAGAATCTATTTCTGGGGAGCAGGCATGCACCACTGGTCCCCAAGTTTGATGCTTCTCTTGGTGTCAGGGCACTGGGCCCAAAATCCCCATGGAAAATACACCCTTCTGCCGACTGGGGCCTCTGCCCGCCAGCCTCCTCCTCCAGGGCTGTGTGTTTAGGCAGCTGCATTGCATTTTTAGAACAATTTTTAACTTGCAGGCTGTACCTGCCGAACCAGAATGTCTGGCCAAGAGCAGTTACATAAGATCCTCAGGCCCTCTGGGTGCCAAAGGCAACAGCAGCTCTGGGCCAAGGCAGGTGTGGGCTGGGTCTAATCAGAGAGTGAAGGAGGGAAAAGAGGGGTCCCCTGCCTACCAGGAGGCCTGGTGGGAAGGCCTCCCTCTGGAGAGGGGAAGGTGAGTGGGGCAGGACCCAGTCTGAGCCTTCTCTCCAGGAGCCCTTAGAGGGCAGTTCTATTCTCTTCTAGGGCTTCCCTGGTGGCTCAGAGGGTAAAGAATTTGCCTGCAATCTGGGAGATTCAGGTTCAGTCTTTGGGTTGGGAAGATCCCCTGGAGAAGGGAATGGCTACCCACTCTAGTATTCTTGCCTGGAGAATTCTATGGACAGAGGAGCCTGGCGGGCTGCAGTCCATGGGGTCACAAAGACTTGGAAATGACTGAGCGACCACACTACTACTTTATGGCTCCCTGAAGAATTTCAGCTATCTCCATCAAAAACCTCATCACTGAAGATCTGTAAAATATGAATGTGTTACCAGGAAGGTATGGATTTTTCTTTTGTATCTATTTTAAAATTATCTTTAGTAAATAAAGTACTTTAGCCTGGAGCAGGGGTTGGACTATAGGGCTTCTGGACGACTTTGCCAAGATGATGGTTCATGGTGTACCAGGCAGATTCTAGGCAGAACATCCTGGTCTTAGCATACAAGTGCTCCACCACCAAACCTCAGAAAATGTCTGCAGAAGGAAGAGAAACGGAGTTCACTGCAGCCTCTCTGGGCTCCTCAGGGCAGGCCCGAGCAGAAGGGAGAAGGAAAACAGACAACCAGGAGGGTGGCGGAATGCACGTTGCAGAAGCAATCTGGAGCCCACGGAGCCAGAGAGGTGGGCGAGGGAGGGGGCCCAGCAAGTCAGTGCGGGCAGGAATGATGGGGGGCAGCTTGGTCCAACCCCCGCATTTTATAGACAGAAGACTGAAACATGACTCACTTGCCCACAGTCATGCAGGGAAAGCGGAGGCAATAAGACTGTTAGTTCAAAGCCTCAAGGTCTTCCATGAACTTCAGAAGGGCAAAGGTAGCCCTAGCTCTGAAGGCTGGTGGGCAGGCTGGAGTTCCAAGCCATGGATGGGCAGCCTTCCAAGAGGTGTGGAGAAAGAGGCATCAGCAGGACTTAAGGTGGACCTCCTGGAGCCAAACCAGGAACCCCAAGTGTCACTGACATCTCCATCCTGACCTTTCTTCCTAGCCTCCCAAGGCTATCACCCCACCCTGCCAACTTTCCTACAATGCAGGAGCAAAGACCCTGACTGCTCACTGACTGCCTACCAGTCAATTGGCTTCAGACTGGGCAACACCTCCCATGGAGGGAGATTTAAGGCATGGGGAAGTGGCACCACACCTGCTTCCTCCTCTTTCCACCCACTCCATTCATCTGGCTCACAGACAGGCTGAATCCCTTTTCACTGACACTGTAGAAGTCCCATTGGTCATGTTTACCTCACCCCAGATCATCGTCCCCACGTTCACCTGGACACCTGCCACAGCCTCCTCACCGGTGCCCTGCCTCCCACCTCTGTTCCTCCAGCCCTCCCACTCAGTCAGCACCTAGAGAGCGTCCTAAAACACAAACCTGCTCCTCTCACACCCTGGAAAGCTAGTCATGGTTTCCCCGACCTCTAAGATAAAGCACGGACACCTTGGGAAAGCTTTGCCTCTCAGCTCTCTGCCCCAAGCTTTGCTGTGTTGCTCCCAGAACCCATCAAGCATTTTCACACCTCTGGTTTTTGCAAATTTTTTTTCTTCACCTGTGATGCCCTTCTGCCCCCTGGTCTACCAAGGATATCTCCTATTCATCTGTCACATTTCAACCAACAGCTTCTTTCTCTGGGAAGCCTTCCTTGACCTCCTCCAGCACTCACCTCTCTAGGCACTTGTCACACGTGCTTTAAACACCCGTTTGCCTGGGTGGAAGGTGGCTGCTCCCAGGATGGCTCTCAGTGACCTCTGCCTCCCAGACCTCTGCTTTTCTCCTTATCCAACACTCTCCCCTTTAGTGTGGACTGGGCTCACAGGCTCCCTTCTAATGATAAGAATATGGCAAAAGTCAGTCTCAGAAGAGCAACTTCTGAAATTGGATATGAAAAGAATGTTTGATTTGGGCCACAGATTACCTTTCGCTCTTTCTCTCGCTCTCTTTCTGTCAAACTCCTCACCCTGGAGGAAGCACACTGCCATTCTGGAGCGGTCCTGTTGTTTTTCAGTCGCTCAGTCATGTCCGACTCTTTGCAGCCTCATGGTCTGTAGCATGCCGGGCTTCCCTGTCCTTCACCATCTCCCGGAGTTGGCTCACACTTATGTCCACTTAGTCTGTGATGCCATCCAACCATCGCATCCTCTCTCACCCCCTTCTCCTCCTGCCCTCAGTTTTTTCCAGCATGGAGTGGTCTATGGACAGGCATATGTGACAAGGAATGGATGTCTCTAGAAAACTGTCAGTAATGACTTGAGGTGGGGCTACTGCCACATGAATGGGCTGGAAGCAGATTCCCCCCTTAGTCAGGCCTCTGAGATGACAGCCACCCTGGTTGTCACTTGACTGTTTTCATTTTTAATCTGTGTACCACATGGCATTCAGGATCCTAGGTTCTCGACCAGAAATTGAACCCAAACCCACTGCAGTGAAAGTGCAGAGTCTTAACTACTGGANGAGAGTGATGGGGGGGGGGGCAGGAGGAGAAAGGGGCAACAGAGGATGAGATGGTTGGATGGCATCACTGACTCAATGGACATGAGTTTGGGTAAGCTCTGGGATTTGGTGATGGACAGTGAGGCCTGGCGTGCTACAGTCCATGGGGTCACAAAGAGTCAGGCACACAACTGAGTGACTGAACTGAACTGAGCCAAAGCATTCCTGAGAAAGAAGAATGGAGCTGGAAGAATCAACCTTCCTGACTTCAGGTTATACTACAAAGCTACCGTCATTAATACAGTATGGTACTGGCACAAAAACAGAAATATAGACAAATGGAACAAGACAGAAAGCTTAGAAATAAATCTGTGCTCCTATGTGTAACTTATTTTTGACAAATGAGGCAAGCATATGCAATTGGGTCAAAGACAACCTCTTTAGTAAATGGTGCTGTGAAAACTGGACAGCTACATGTAAAAGAATGAAATTATAATACTTCCTAGCACCATAGACAAAGATAAACTCAAATGGATTAAAGACCTAAATATAAGACCAGAAACTACAAAACATTTAGAGGAAAACATAGACAGAACACTCAATGACATAAATCATAGCAAGATTCTCTATGAACCACCTCCTAGAGTAACGGAAATAAAAACAAAAGCAAATAAGTAGGACCTGATTAAACTTAACAGCTTTTGCACAGCAAANATTTAGAGGAAAACATAGACAGAACACTCAATGACATAAATCATAGCAAGATTCTCTATGAACCACCTCCTAGAGTAACGGAAATAAAAACAAAAGCAAATAAGTAGGACCTGATTAAACTTAACAGCTTTTGCACAGCAAAGGAAACTATAAGCAAGGTAAAAAGACAACTCTCAGAATAGGAGAATATAATAGCAAATGGAACAACTGATAAACGATTAATTTTCAAAAATACAAGCAGCTCATACAACTCAATGACAGAAAAACAAACAGCCCAATCAAAAAGTGAGATATTTCTCCAAATAAGACATACAGATGGCTAGCAAACATATGAAAAGATGCTCAACATTGCTAATTATTAGAAAAATGCAAATCAAAACCACAATGAGATATTATCTCACACCAGTCAGAATGGCCATCATCAAAAAGTCCACAAACAATAAATGCTGGAGAGGGTGTGGAGAAAAGGGAANAGAGTCCCTTGGACTGCAAGGAGATCCAACCAGTCCATCTTAAAGGAGATCAGTGCTGGCTGTTCATTGGAAGGACTGATGTTGAAGCTGAAACTCCAATACTTTGGCCACCTGATGCAGAGAGCTGACTCATTTGAAAAGACCCTGATGCTGGGGAAGATTGAGGGCAGGAGAAGAAGGGGACGACAGAGGATGAGATGGTTGGATGGCATCACCAACTCAATGGACATGGGTTTGGGTGGACTCCAGGAGTTGGTGATGGACAGGGAGGCCTGGTGTGCTGTGGTTCATGGGGTCACAAAGAGTCGGACACAACTGAGCGACTGAACTGAACTGAAACACCACATACACCACGGTTTTTGTAAGCTTTTTGCTTTCTGTTGGTGATTTTTGTTTAAAATGGGTCCTACACATAATGCTGAAATGATGTCTAGGCTTCCTAAGTACAAGAAGGCTGGGATGTGCCTTTTGGAGAAGATGTGCATATTAGAAAGTTTTATTCAGGCATGAGTTATAATGTTGTTGGCAGTGAGTTCAGTTGTAATAAATAAACAATATATAGGAGGTGTCTTTAAATAGAACACACACCTGGTGGCTCAGATGGTAAAGCGTCTGCCTGCAGTGCGGGAGACCCAGGTTCGATCCCTGGGTTGGGAAGACCCCCTGGAGAAGGAAATGGCAACCCACTCCAGTACTCTTGCCTGGAAAATTCCATGGACTGAGGAGCCTGGTGGGCTACAGTCCATGGGGTCGCAAAGAGTCAGACACGACTGAGTGACTTCACCTTCACCAAAACAAGATTATGTATTGATTGGTTGATGGAAATGTTGTGATCAGAGGCTCTCAGGAACCTAACCCTGTATTTTCTCTAGGAACAATGATTCAGTATTTGCTAATTCAATGTTTGCAGCAATTCTGTAGAACAGATAATGAGAATCTACTGTGATAATACTGGGATAATGAAGGAATGGAAAAACATATCTGGGTATTTATGGGAGGTGGGTATGTGTACAACACGCACAGGAACAGAAAGAAAATGAGGACAGGGGGATAAAGGGATGCTGAATCCTCGTCTTCCATAGAGGGAAAGGACAGATGAGCTCTCAAAGTGAAAAAATGCAGATATTGTCACATAAGCCATTTGGAGATTCAAACAAGAGGTAAGAATCACTCCTGACAGAAAAGAGAAAATGTGGGTCAAGGTTGAGCAGGCAGCTGCCACTTGAGGTAGACGGCTTAGAATCTTTCATCTTGAACTTTGCATGACTTTAATAAAAGTAAAACTTTCAAGTGTTAAGTGGAGAGAAGAAAAAAAGCACGCGGTGAAGAAAATGATGATGAATGTCTGGCCACTCGTGAGCACCAAGAACAAGAGGTCTGGGACTTCCCCAGAAGTCCAGTGATTAAGAGTCTGCCTTCCAAGGCAGGGGGCATGGGTTTGACCCTGGGTTGAGGAACAAAGGTCCCACAAGTCGTGGGGTGTGGCCAAGTATTTTTTAAAAAGAACAAAAGGTCTGCATATATTTCTTTTTCAAAATATGTATGCATTTGTTTGGCTGCGCCAGGTTTTGTTGCAGCAAGCAGGTTCTTTAGTTGTGGCCTATGAACTCTTAGTTGAAGCATGTAGGATCTAGTTCCCTGACCAGGGATCAAATCCAGGCCCCCTGCATTGGCAGCATGGAGTCTTAGCCACTTGGCCACCAGGGAAGCCCCTACATAACTGTATCTTGGCAAAGAGACATAAGACATTTCTGAGGAGGGGAACCGCAGAGCTGCAGGCAGTCCAGAGAGGGCAACATTCACTGCAAACCTCTAACATCTGAATTTTGTACCTGTTATGTATTAATTGCTACAAAAAACTCACAGAAAATGTAAAAAGTCAAAAGTTAGCTGTTTATACACTCAACTCCCTGGTCAAATCCTGTTATCTTGACCATTCAACTAATAAACAGAGTTGCTCCAATGAGCGTCCTCAGTGTTTATTGAGCTGACCTTACAGCCACCCTTCAAAGTACGGTTCTAAAATCCCCACGTCAGATGGTGGATGAGGTGGGGGCTCAGAGAGGTGAATTAACATACTCAAGGTCACACAACAAGTAGAGGACAGAACAACCCAGACCCAGGCCCCCTGGCAGGGTCCCTCTGCTCCTGCCCAAGCTTGCCCCGAAGCTTGAGGGCAACATTCAATGTGAGCCACGTGGCAGCCCAATCGCCCACGCTGCACACAGCAGGTGCTCAAGCCACGTCTTCTTGAAGGAGACGTGCTGTACACGGTGTACTCTTACAGACGAAGGAACGAGACCCAGAGGGTGATATTTCACGGGTTAGCTACTCTGGCTCCAGCCACCAAGCTCCTAAGCTACCCACTGCTGCCTGAAGGCAATCACTGCCAACAAGTCTGAGTACCTACTATGTGGCCTGCGCTCCTCTGAGAGCTTCCCATGGATGAATTCGATGGGGTACCCCCAAAACCCCATGAAGGGATACCAGTGTTACAGCCATGGGGCGAGGGTTAGCACTAAGCGTCAGAGCCATAGGAAACAGACCCCACAATGATAGGAAACAGCCCCCACAATGACGCTTCCTGTCCACAGACAACACAGCAAAGAAGTGCTAACTAAGGGCGCAGGGGCTCATGCTCACGTTACCCGAGCATTCACAGCCCTCTCTGGAGCACACCCACGGACGCGCAGTAGACTTCGGCGCTGGGCTCCAGCCACATGCCTCGGCCGCCCTGCCTGGCAGCAGCACAAGCCACCCCCGCTCTGCAGACAAAGAGGCCACTGTCTGCCTTTGGACCCTTCCTGAGACTTCTTGTCCCTCTGTTCCTTTTGCCCCATCCTGTTTTCCACCCTGAGCTCCAGGGCACCAGGGCAGGAAGAAATAAACAAGGATGAATGTGATCAGATTTCATGATGAAAATAGAGGAGAGCTGGAAGAATTGGGGCAGGGTGCTTAAATATTTTTGAACCTCAGATCTAAATGCAGCCAGCCTCCACCACTACTCCAGCACAACACAGCAGCTAAGAACAGACCTAGAGCCCTGCCCCTCCCTGGCTATGCATTTTTAGGCAAATGACCTGCCTTATTAGTGCTTTGGTTCATCAACAATCAAATGAGATTAGTAAGCATTCCTTCCTTACAAGACTGTGAGAACACTAGAACACTGGTATGGAGTGGGAGGTGGGTATTATGATAGGCTGTATTAGTTAGCTGTTGCTGTGTAACAAATTACACCCAAAGTTACCGACTGGAAATGACAAACATTCATCATCTCACAGTTTCAGGAATTCAGCAGCATCTTAGCTGTGTGGTCTGGCTCTGGCTCTCTTGTAAATCAAGGTGTTGGCTGGGCCTGTGGTCATCTCAAGGTTTCACTGGGAAAGAATTCACTTCCAAGTTCACTCATGTGAAACTCTCCAGAGAGCTGCCTTACTGACTGCCATGTAAGGGACCCACGAAAGAGCACCCCAGATGGAAGCCACAGTCTTTGATAACCTAATCTCAGAAATAATATCCTATTGCTTCTGCTATATTCTGTTCATCAGAAGTGAATCACTAGCTATGCAACCTATATTTGCCTGTAAAGTCTTTGCCACTTTGGTTAAATACATAAGTATTGTTTCACTATAACCCTATGTGACCAAGTGTTTTTATACCTTTTAATATTTTTTTACAAACTTCCCCAAAATGAAATTCTCAAAGAAGTCTTTTTGACCTCAAACTAACTTTGGGATTTTTTTTAGAGGGCCCCTAGCATATTACAAAAGATTTGTTCTCTCTTCTCACAAAAATATAGATGTTAAACTAATTATATTTATTTGATATGTTAAATTATATGTGAAGAAGCATTAAGAAGTAAAAATACTAAGCTTTCTTTATATTGTATTTATATAGGCATATAAGTATTTTTAAAATTATATCATGTGCCTAGAAATAAAATATATGTTCAGTTCAGTTCAGTTGCTCAGTTGTGTCCGACTCTTTGCGACCCCATGAATCACAGCACACCAGGCCTCCCTGTCCATCACCAACTCCCGGAGTTCACCCAAACTCTTGTCCATAAAGTCGATGATGCCATCCAGCCATCTCATCCTCTGTCGATCCCTTCTCCTCCTGCCCCCAAACCATCCCAGCATCAGAGTCTTTTCCAATGAGTCAACTCTTCGCATGAGGTGGCCAAAGTATCGGAGTTTCAGCTTTAGCATCAGTCCTTTCAATGAACACCCAGGACTGATCTCCTTTACAATGGACTGGTTGGATCTCCTTGCAGTCCAAGGGACTCTCAAGAGTCTTTTCCATCACCACAGTTCAAAAGCATCAATTCTGGTAATGTTGCGATAAAACATTATAATACATATAGTGATAGTCTATTTATAATAATAATATAATAACTGATAATATTATCAGTCATAATTCTAGTTATTGTCTTACAGTGCTATGTATCATAGAAATAACCAAATTTCCCTGTCAACTACACTGTAATGAACTCTAATTAGATCTTTAGCTATGGCATTTTAAGTCTTGACATTTACGGACAGTTATTGCTTTACTCTGAGGCTTTTCCTAAAGAGTTCCTACAAAAGTGTTCCTTCTTCAGAGAAATTTCTAAAAAGATTCTGACAAGTACTCTAGGATACAAGTTTATGGTAATTTTCAGATCATAACATCAACTGGGTAAGGATTTATAGTACTCCAAAGAAAAACTAGATTCATAAATTGCTAACAAAAGATGAAGATCAAAAACGAATTGCATAGGACTGAATGATGAAGATGATTATAATTTTTTATGACTTTGTTTAAAACATTGCTGGTTCCTTTATGTTTTGTTTTTCCAGGTTTAAGGAAATCCTCTTATCTTTTCTCTTAAAAGCTTTCAGCAATTTGGTAATAAACATTTGTGAACTAAAAAAAAAGTGAATCACTAGGTCCAGCCCATACTCAAAGGAAAGGGATCATACAAAGGTATGAAGACCAGAAGGTGCGACCATCTTCCAGGCTGCCTCCTTACAGAAAGTGTGCCAAGCTCTGTGTCGGGGATTCAGAGTGGACTCAGCTCCTGCCCTGTTCCAGGGGAGACAGGCCTGGGCATGGATAGCCCCTGCCCCATGGAGCAGAGCTGGGGCCTAGGCAAGTCCAAGGAAGGAGGTGGGGAAAGGTCCATCAGCCAAAACATATACCCTGTGCGCTTGCGGGGTGCCACCCTGACGGGAGGAGGCCAGGGCCACAGGGGCACAGTCTGTGCCACCCGCTCCCACCAGGCCCACAGTTTAGTCCGAGGGGGAAAAGAGACCCCAAAATTAAAAGGCAAGAAAGCAGACACACAAGATAATTATAAGTGACTGATGCTGCTCGTGGTTACGAGTCAAGTTCTGGAGCCACACTGTCGGGGTTCGAATCTTGCCCCTGGTATCGGCCAGCTGTGTGACCTTGGGCAAGTGACCAAACCATGCTGTGCCTCAATCTACTCATCTGTAAAATGGAACAAGACAGTACAGACCTCCCAGGGTGGCTGGGAAGACTTGAAGAAGCCATGACTCCCAGGGTGCCTCACACAGAGGGGGCCCGGCGTCAGTCTTGGCTATTCTCCTAGAAAGCAAGAAGGTAGGAGGGTCTACAGAGACACAGGGTCAGGGCAGGGCTGTCTGAGGAGGTGACATTTAACCCATGGTGAAAATAAAGTGCAAGGGAACCGTGATCTGGGCAAAGGGAACAGTGAGTGCAAAGGCCTTGGGGTTTGAATAAATAGGAGCGTGTTTAGGAATGGCACAGAGGCCAGTATAGTGGCAAGAGTAACAAAGAAAAGGACAGGAGGTTGGGGACAAGGTCAGAAAGCTCATGTGATTCTTAGAGCAACAAGGAGCCATGGGAGAGTGCTGCCCAGGAAAATTCAGCAAAGGTTCCTCTGAGGGAGGCAACATCATAAGGCATCAGCAGGGGGAAAAAAAAAAAAAAGAGGGCCCGTGGGCTTCCCAGGTGGCTCAGTGCTAAAGAATCCTCCATACACAGGAGACTTGGGCTTGATCCCTGGGTCAGGAAGATTCCCTGGAGAAAGAAATGGCAACCCACTCGAGTATTCTTGCCTGGAGCCTCTCATGGACAGAGGAGCCTGGTGGGCTACAGCCCAGGGGGTCGCAAAGAGTCAGACACCACCGAGCCTCAGAGCACGCACACGTACATGTTCCAGGCAGAGGAAGCAGCCTGAGCCTGACAAGGCAAGTTGATCTGGGGGCCCTATGGAGACATGGGGAGTGGCAAGTGGGCAGGCAACAGAATGGCAGAACCCCAAGGACACAGCTGGGGACTGAGTCTTTTCTACTGCAGCGGGTAGAGGTCGTGGAAAATGTGTGAGCAGAGAGCACAGTCTGAGCTGCATGTCAGAAAACCAGGGGCAGGGATCAGGATGTAGAAAGGAAAGGGTGGGTTTCAAAAAATTCAGAACCAGTCAGTTAGCAGAGGAACTTTTTCCAACTCCACACCATCCCTGTTGCTCACAGAAACTGTTTATCTTTACAATGGGTTAGTCCTCCCATCTTCTCATGGGCACCAAGACTGGCAGACCCATAGCAAGTGTTCACGGACTTCCACATGGAGGCTATTCCTAAGACTTGCTCCGGTGGAATGCCCAGAAACATTTATGTCATCCCAGAAGGACTCCCAACAGCTTCTCGGAGCAAGGCCCTCAGAGACAGCCCAGAGACCTTCCAAGGATGCCTGCGAACCCTCCCTAGAGATAGTCAGTCACCAGAGACCTCTATGCAAGCCTTGGAATACACAGCAACCTCTCGCAGGCCTTGCTGCTGCTGCTGCTGCTGCTGCTGCTAAGTCGCTTCAGTCGTGTCCGACTCTGCGCGACCCCATAGACGGCAGCCCACCAGGCTCTCCCGTCCCTGGGATTCTCCAGGCAAGAACATTGGAGTGGGTTGCCATTGCCTTCTCCAATGCATTAAAGTGAAAAGTGAAAGGGAAGTCACTCAGCCGTGTCCGACTCCTAGCGACCCCATGGACTGCAGCCCACCAGGCTCCTCCGTCCATGGGATTCTCCAGGCAAGAGTACTGGAGTGAACAACCCCCAAAATCAGGCACAGATCTCAAACTCTCAAACAGCATTCTAACTACAGGAAAACCTGTAAATGGCCCTAAATAGACAAACACCCTTCAAAGACCCTTAAAAACTCTTTATACATTCCCCAGGAAGCCCTTTCATCTTCTCCAAGAAAGTTCCCGACAGCCCCCTAGGGACCTACCAGAGTCCCTGAAGAGTCCCCAGTCCTCCAGTCCTCCAAAGCCGCATAGAGACCCCCGCCCCCCTAAAACGCACAGCTCCCCCCTCCATCAGTGTCAGCTCTCCGGAAGACCTACTCGCACTCCTAATACCCCCAAGCAGTCGTCCAGCTCCCTGAAGTCACCCACTCAGTCTCAAGGGCATTGAAACCTACTTATCTCCCTCCAAAGACCCTCAAGTTGTCCCCTGCAGGTGCCCTCAGAGTGCCCAATCCACTCTTTTCCGTCCCAGCACCGCCCCTAGCCCCGCCCTCATCCAAACCCCGCCTCCCAGCCTCCAAAACCTCTCTCCCCTAAGTCTTCACGCCGCTCTTGTAGACCCCCTCTCTTGTTCCCCCGTGGACACTCAGCCCGCCCCCGACCCCAGCCCCTGGATCAGGCCCGGGCTGCACTCACAAGAGGTCCCGCCTCGCGGTTTTGCAGACGATGCGCAGGAAACGCCAGCCGCCGCCGCCTACGTACACGCCGAGAGCCGCCGCTGTACTCCAGGTCCATGGCAGTCCGAGCAACCATAACAGGACCAGAGAGGCCACGGAAGCCGAACCTGCACCTGGAGCCCGCATCCTGGGGAGGCGGAGAGCTCTGAGGCCGCGGGCAGCCCGGGCTCCGCCTCACGACCGACCCAGCCCCGCCCCCAGGCCGAGCTCCGCTCCCGCTTCGAGCCAGGCCCCACCCCGAGGTCTGGGATTGGACGTGTATCGGAGAGGCTCCGCCCCGTCCCAGACCTCCCTGCTTCAAGCTCGGCCCCGGCTTTTCTGCCAATCATTAGTGTATCTCCACGCCCCCGACACAGTCTCTGTTCCGTCAGGCACTGGCGAGCCCCGCCCCATGCCTCGATTGAGCGGCCGTACCCTGAACCCAAGCTCCACCTTAACGACTTACCCACAAGCCTAGGCTCCACCTTGGCCCCACCACAGATCCTGGTCCCTTGCTTTCCTCTAGGTCCCGCCCCTACCCGCCTCCGCCACTCACCTGGCCCCGCCCCCAGGTTGGGCCACTGGCACCGCCCGTAAGCTCCAGGCACTGTTCCAGAGCCCCGCCCGCTCTAGACCAGGTTCGGCCCCTAGGTCAGTCCCGTGGCCCCGCCCCATGCTGAATCAGGCCCCGCCCTTGGGGCTCAAGCCCCGCCCCCGATCCTGGGCTTAGCCGGTGTTCCCGGGGCTGAGTTCCACCCCGGGTACCGACCCCGCCCTCAGGCTTTGGCAGTCACCACCCCCCGGGCCCACCTAGCACCCTAGGCCCCCGCGCCACCTGCCTTCCCAGACAAGCTCTCTTCCGACCTGACTTAGAACCCCACTGCGGCACAGCCGAGGCCCGCCCCGTACCGGAGACCAGGACCATAGAGAGGGGTTTCTGGCCAGAGTGACGACTGCCAACGAGACCCGGGGGCTAGAACGCCTTGGCAAGGACGGCTGTTGTCTCTAAGACCAAATTTCGCCAGGCTCCCAGCTCCCCTCCCAGCCTGGTAATTAGAAAACTGTGTGTCCCTCAGCCAAGAGGCGTGGCTCCCCGGCTCTCCCGGCCCAAGCCCTAGATGGCAAACTGAATTCTAACCGCTCGGGGACTATAAAGTCCCAGTTTACTCAGGGCCTACCTGTACTGGGTTTTGGCCCAGCTTGTTCTAAATCCAATCCCTAACGCCTCTTCGGTTTTAAACACACGTTCCAGGAAACTGAGGAGCCCTAAATTCACAGCCTAGGGGTCCCAGAATATCCAACCCGTGGATGGTGGTTTAGTCGCTCAGTCGTGTCCACTCTTTGGNATCCAATCCCTAACGCCTCTTCGGTTTTAAACACACGTTCCAGGAAACTGAGGAGCCCTAAATTCACAGCCTAGGGGTCCCAGAATATCCAACCCGTGGATGGTGGTTTAGTCGCTCAGTCGTGTCCGACTCTTTGGAACCCCATGGACTGTAGCCTGCCAAGCTCCTCTGTCCATGGGATTCTCCAGGCAAGAATACTGGAGTGGGTTGCCATTTCCTTCTCCAGGGGATCTTCTCGACCTAGGAATCAAACCCAGGCCTCCTGCACTGCAGAAAGAGTCTTCACCCTGAGACGTAAGCTGTGAGGGAATCCAGTCCCTGTCTCGGTCTTAAAGGTATATTCCAGGGACCCAACTAAGCCCAAATCCGAATCTCCAAATCTTGTGAGTTTAGTCTCAATAACACAAATCCGAATCTCCAAATCTTGTGAGTTTAGTCTCAATAACACCCCAGCTGCCCAGGGAGGATAAAAAAATCCACACACCAGGTCCCCATCCTTCCACAGGAAGCTCCACAGAGTCCTTTATTTGCAAACCTAACCCTAAATGCTCACCTAGAGACCCTAAAGCCCTCCAGCTCATCAGGTGAGGGCTAGTGCTGATCTCACTGCTCACCACCTTGTTCCCTGGCTGACCTGGAGCCACTCACGGATCCTCAGGCTTTGGCTGCTTGGTCGTGGGCTCCCAGAAGCTCAGGCAGGTGGCGGACACCGACAGTGAGGCCAAGACAGAGGACCTCCCCTTGGGGCTTCTGGTTCTGCAGTCTCATGGAGCCTGCTGTGATTGCACTGTGCCCATGTGGGCTTCTGCCTTGGAACCCTCTCTCCAAGTGCCCCCTTCCTCCGCCCCCCTGCCTATCCCACCCCTGCTTGTTTCTTCCCTGCTTGGCCGACCTTCTCAGCTCTCTCCTTGGGAGGCAGCCAGCGCCTGCTTCCAGCACCATTTAGAGGACAGGACTGGGCAGGCACTACCCCCACACATGCTGCGATTGGTCCCTGCGGGCTGCCTAGGGTGGGTGAAATGGGGACAAGGAGGCAGATCCAGAGGACAGGCCCAGAGTCAGGCATTGGTCCCCGACTTTCTCAGCTAGGGTTCAGGAATGCCCAGAAACTATAGCAGCTACTCTTTTCCTTCCAGATAGCCCTATTGTCACCACCCCATTTTACAGGTAAAGAAACTGAGGCCTGACACTGTCGCACTAGCTGGAGTTGAGATTCATTCTTTCACAAATGTGGGCAGAGAGCTTGCTCCCCTTCCTCCCCTTTCAGTCTTCCTTAAAATTCTCTGCCAGAGTCCAGCTCCAGCAGCCAGGGATTCAACCTGAAGGGGTGGGCGGTGTCGGAGAGAAACTGAGGCAGCCTCTCATNTTCTGGAAAAGTGTTTTTAAATTTCTGATAGGCTTATATAGCTATACAGGAAGCACAAAATTTCTGTCTGCTTGGAATATGAGCTTAAAATGTGGTGATGCTATAATTAATTCTTTGTGCTCCTTACATACTATTTCTCCCACAACCTTGGCAGTGACTAGCACGTGAAAATGCTTCATGTTAACTTACATATTTTTAATTGAAGTATAATTGTTTTACAGTGTTAGTTTCTGTTACATTTCTTCATGGGAATAATTTTTAGAAATCTTTCATTAGTTCTGAATCTTTGGGTTCAGGTAATGAAGATCCACGGGTACCTTCGAAAAGAAAAAAGTCTCTCTACACAGATGGGTTTTCCAAACCTGGAAAAAATAAAACCGCAAGCACTACTCCAAGTAAGTTACTCTTTTGCCTGGCACATAGAAGGTTGGGGTTGTGGGTATGTTTAGAGTACTTAAAATGCTGCTGAGCATGTATTAGAAATTCTATTACTTATTCTTAGAGAATGTAATCAGTTAGAATCACACAGAGCAGAGGTACAGTGTTGCCCGTCTTGGCCTGCCTTACAACCCTGAGCTAAGAATGTCTCTTACAGTTGTAAAGCATTATATAAAAGAAGGAACATAACCCAGAGACCACATTGTGTGTGGCTGCAAGCATAAAATATTTATCGTCTGTCCCAATCTTTGGCATAGAGCTTTCTTAGCATTATGCTTAGTCATTCAGTCATGTCTGACTCTTTTCGACCCAATGGACTGTAGCCCACCAGGCTCCTCTGTCCATGGGGTTCTCCAGACAAGAATGCTGGAGTGGCTTGCCATTCCCTTCTCTTCTTAGCATTATAAAATGTCAAATTTAAGTAAAGGCCATTAATTAATTGGTGAGGTGGAGGACAAATCTGTTAATCTTTTCTTATCCTCTGGACTAAACCAAGATGTCAGTAGGCAGTGAAATGGAGAGATTGTCAGTGTTTGATAGTTTATAAGATGAATATGCTTTTCTCCTGAGTTTCCAAAAACTTAATGTTTTGAAATTAAAATTTTAGCAAAAGTGTTGTTTGAAGTTGAATATTAGGAATGCTGAGATGAGAATGAATGTTAACAGAAAAACATAAGGAAGGTGAATAAATGGATTTTGTCTTGTTATTAATTTTCATATTTGGGGAAATATTCTAGACTTTAAGAAGCTTCATGAGGCTCGTTTTAAGGAAATGGAGTCCATTGATCAATATGTTGAGAGAAAAAAGAAACATTTTGAAGAACACAATTCATTTAATGAACTGAAGGTATGCTGATAAAATTGTTCTTAGTGGTACTGTTTGATTTTAATGTTGATACTGTGTATTACATAGCATGGTTAATACAACTAGGTTTCTATTATTCTATTACTGGAATAGATTTGAGTTTAATGTATCTTTATTATTTTAAATTTGTTTTTGAGAATTTTCAAAACCCTCCAGATAAAGCAGTGAATCTTTACTATAAAAAATAGTTTAAAAGAAAGAAAAAAACATTAAGAAAATATAACTTTTTAAAATTTTTTAAATAGAAAAATATTTAAAGTAAACAGTAAAATAAAAAAGAACAAAAGAAAGGAAGAATTCCAAAATAGCAATAAGTTACTCTGTTTTCCACAATCAGACATTGTGCCTATCACTTTTGTTGGGGAAAAACTGATTTATGGCTGAAGCTACTTTCTTTTCCTATCTCTAACCCAAGGGGAAAAGGGATGACTAACAGTGGCTAGCTTGAAGGCTCACTGTCATAACTGAGCTCCCTGGACTGGGGGCCTTCAGACCAGATAGTGTTGAACTTGAACTCTTTTGAGTAAGAGAAGGTGAAGTCAGCCCTGAGGTTGAGTTAGCAGAAGAGTAGTGAGTTAATAACATCTCAGGAAGTTGATGTTACTGTCTTATATGGTATCTGGTGTTAAAGGGGTGCTTCACATTTGGATGGGAAACATTTTTAAATTTAATAATACATAATAACCTGCCTCTTTCTCAAAGAATTTGAGCCAGTTTGTGGTATTACAGCACAGTACAGTATAAAGCTGTTCTAAAAAGGGCAGAAAATGAGCATTGTTAGAAGGTACAATGTCTGCTACATCAGTTAGTTGAGTTTTGAGTTTTCCAATACCCATGGAAATGGGGAAGGCACTGGATAATAAGCTCTAAATAATTAAAAAAAAAAATACACGTGGTTCTTAGAGACTTAATCTTGGATAATAAATGTTCACTTGAACAGTGTTTATAAAACCACTGTTACCACAGTTGAAGACAGTGTTATCAAACTTCTAGCAAGCAGGAGCATCCCCAAGTCAAGGCTTTAAATATCTCCATCCCTTCATACTGATCTAACAACATGGGTGGACAATCCAGAGAAGAAATACTCAGTATGTCCATAAGGAGACTTGTAAATTTTAACAAGGGCTAAGTTTCACAGCATTCATCACTAAGTATCACAGCATTCATTACTGAATACTGGGACAAGAGGTCCATCCTGGGAGTGAGGGAGAAGGGGAGTGGCCTGCTGATGCTTTACAGAAAGTAGATAGCTTCTTTCTCTGCACAGGCATGAGCTAGCTGCAAATATGCCTGGAAAGAGAGCCACTCATTTTCCTTACCATGAAGCTGAGTCTACTTAAAAACTTTATTAAAAATCAAGCTTTCTATACACATGATATGGATGAATTAATTTTCTAGGTAAAAGTTAAGGGCAGAACGACTGCTTCAACCATAAACTTGAGTGTAGCCTTGAAGATGTGTTGAATAAATGAGTAGCTTATCTTGTTTCTTAGTTGACAGTCCCATCTGAATGAGTTTAGTTCTACAAATCCCACCCCAGTGTCACTGTTTAATCAGGAATTAGCTGATGAGATGGGCTATTTGGTACGATCTATTTGCAGACTAAATAAAAAACAATGATAGTGACTTCACCATAGCTAATATGGTTTTCTTAACAGTTGGTATGTTTGGGGGTTGGTCTTTTGGAGAGCGATGGACAGTAAGAAGTGAGCGGAGATCTAGAGAGAATCATCTGGCTGTGACTGAGGACTGTCTCCATCATTAGTTGCCTGATGGCTCCTCTACAATGGGGTCCCACACTTTGTGCCCCAAGATGCCTGTTTACTTTGCTAACAGTGGGAATGATCAAACTTTTTAATCTTTGATAATATATGAAAAAAAAAAACAGTTGAATTTGCATTTCTCTGATCATCAGATGTTACTTGTTCCTGTTACAAATCTTTGTATGATATAATTGGCGGGTTTTCTGTGAATTTGCTTTTTCTTAATTTTTGCCAATTTATGAGCCACTTATCTATATGAATGATGAATATTATGTATTATGTGTTCTAAATAATTTCCCATAGTTTATCTTTTTAACTGTACTAATGGTATCTTACCTTTTGGAAGGTTTTATTGTTTTATTAAACTTTACAACTTTTCCTTTTAAAACTGAGGAAAAGTTTTGTGTTACCCTTCCTGTCCCAAGATCATAAAAATATGCTTTTATTTTACTGCTTTTATTATTTTCCTTATGTTAATCTTTAACCCACATTTTTATTTTTATGTATGTTATGATTGAGCTTCTCGCTTTGTTAAAACAGGATTTTTTTGCTAAAAGAAAGGGAGAAATTTATTAGATACAAAATTGTGCTACTAGAGTCAGCATAATATTCTACCTGAAAAGCCAGAAAGATTGGTACTCACTGTGAGTAGAATCACTTAAACATTTTAAGTTGCTCAAGCAAAGATGCAGAGTTGATGGTTTTGGCACCAAGTGAATTGTGAGGAGACAGTGTAGAAAGTGGGAATTTTAGGAGAAAGAAGAAAACAAATGGTGTGATTACATGTAACAGTATACTTAATACATCTAACCTGAGTTTTTAGCTTACGGTAAAGATACATATTTACTAAATATTTTATTTTTAAATTTGTCTTACAACACGAATCTCTTCTGCTTGTATGTTGAAATGAGAACTTAATGTAATTCTCTGTTTCCTTGCATTATTTCATAGGCTATAATCAGAATGTTTCTTTTGGCTCTACATTGTCATTTCCAGTAGTCCTATTTCTGTTGTCAGTTAGTGAAGTTAGATTTCTTCTGCCTGCAGCAGAGCTTAGACTAATGATAGTAAAACATTCCATCATTCTTGGTGCTTTGACTGTATCTAAAAAAGATAACGTAAGTGAAACCCTTCCCTGCTGTTTTACAGAGAGCATTCCCCTTCCTCTCTTCTTTTTCTTTATGTTTTTAAAAAACAACTTTAAAAAGCTATTGGAGAGCTAGGGTTGTAGATTTCATAAGCTTTTTACACAGTATGTTCTTCTCTAAGTTTATATTTAATGAACTGTGCATCATGCTGTCAAAGGAACCATCTTTCCAGGAGAAGCATTTATCCGCCGTCTCTGACCATGGGGGACGTTAGCCACCTGCTCTCTCTCGTGGGAAAATACCTGGGGACATGGGAGCTGCAACGGGCTCTTTGTAACACGGCACAACTAGAAGTTTCTGTGAAATCAGACCCGTCTTAGCAGCACAGGCGCAGGAAACCGCCCAGCCTGCCAGGCAGATAGGAGGGGTGAGGTGGGAGACAAGGAAGGAGGACAGGGCTAAAAGTGAGGATGAAATGCGATGAATGGGGCACTCTCCTGCACTTCGCCCAGGAGACACTACTGTCTAAGAGGCCAGGCTTTAATGTGCTGCGTTTCGGGTTCTCCAGAGGCAGCCCGTCACTAAGGGAATGCCGGCAACTCCAGTTCCTGCGCGAGGAAGACTCTCCGGGGCTTGTACCCCCGGCAGCCAGCGGCGCTCGCAAGGCCGGCCCCACGCAGGCCGGAGCACCTTGTGTGTGAAGGGGTCAGCCAAGCACTCTGCTCTGTCGGCAGCTAAGATGAATGTCAGGTAAAGAAGAGTTCCAAACTGGAATCCAGGGTGAGGTCTCAAAGGCTTTATTGCTTTTCATACATTTCAGGAGGACTACATCAAATGTTTTAGAGTGGATGAAAAAGGAGAAAGGATCAGCAAACATTTAAGTTAATCTTTTTTCCTTTAAATTTGTGTTTTCTTGTTTTATCCAACTTTCCTAACAATTGATTCATAAGTAAAGATAGAAAAGATAATGTGGATATTTTACTTTATTAATTTAATGTATGTCTGCAAAGATGTCTGTATAATTTTTTCCATTGACTTAAATAACAAGTTGAAGCTGAAAATGTCTCAGTGTGGTGAGCTAAAGAACTGAGTCATCCTGAAGTGTGAACATTGTAGCCCACTGGTAGTGCAGCAGCCTAGCCATCTCATGCCCTGTTAATCCTGTTTTCTTTGCTTATGCCTTTCCTGGCCTCAGGGTAGCCATCAACTGTGACCCTCCCCACAGAGGAAGATCTTCAGGCTCCTTTTTTCTTTATTAAGGGCATTGCTGCATTTAATAGAAGTGGTGCATGGTAATACTTCCCCAACATGTGTAATATCAAACATAGTTTTTAAAAGCTGAAAAATGCCCTTGAGTTTGGAATTCTATTTATTGAGTTAGCTTGGAATATGAGGTACTTATACTTGGCAGTTCTGATTGTATTTATTAATATTTAAGAACACCATGGTCAAGGGCTAGTCCTTGCTTCCTGTAGGGTCCAGAACAGCCTGGACATGGTAGCAGAACCATTCCTACACATCTATTTTCTTATCCCTCTGACTTGCCCTCATCAGGAGGAGAAAGGGAGCTTCTTCAAGTACACCTGAAACTTGAGGCCCTTAGGTGTCTCCTTTGAATTCTGCTTTATACTGTCATTGGCCAAGGCAGGGAGAGTAGAGAATACAAAACCATATTTTACAAGTAACAGGAGTTGATAAATGACTTGCTGTAGCATCATTGTTTAAAAACATTCACATTCTGTGAAAGAGGTTCATTTGTATAACAGGTTATACTGAGGCCCTTTCAGTGCTTGGTGATGGGTAGGTGGTGGTGTTTATAAGTGCAGCCCAAGTTACTCTTGACACAAGTACTCATGTCTTATTCTCCACTGTCCTATTTAGGTTTTCAGCTACTACTAAAGATAATGAGCATAAGCGTTCACTGACCAAGACTCCAGCCAGAAAGTCTCCAAATGTGACCATGTCTGGGAATACCCCAAAAGGCCAAGCTGTGCTCGGGACACACAAGTTAAAGACCACAAGGGGTGAATCTGTCGCTGGTAAAGAGATAAACCCCCCTCCCCACACTTCTGTTTCATTTTTAAGCCATGTAACATCCTAATAGGATTGTTTCCTTAAAGCCTCTCCATATCTATAGAATCAAAAGCAAAAATTTCTCCATAGCATTTATACTTGTGAGGGAAATGCCAGAGACACAGACGAAAACCTGATACCTCTGCCCAAGGTCTCCATCCTGTCTAAGACAAGCCCCAAGACGGTGACCCTCCCTGGGGAACATTTGGCCCACTCTGGTACTCTTGCCTGGAAAATCCCATGGATGGAAGAGCCTGGTAGGCTGCAGTCCATGGGGTCACTAAGAGTCAGACATGACTGGGTAACTTCACTTTCACTTTTCACTTTCATGCATTGGAGAAGGAAATGGCAACTCATTCCAATGTTCTTGTCTGGAGAATCCCAGGGGGAGCCTGGTGGGCTGCCATCTATGGGGTTAGCAGCAGCAGCAGAGATGAGGAGGAGGATCACAGCATTCATAGCATCTGAATGGTTCTGCCAGACCCTGAAACTAACAGGACCCAGAGTTCGTGGAATAAATGCCATGCTATTGACAGGTAGTAGGGTGTATAAGCCAGAATGAGCCATATAAACAATCTTCTACACCCTGTCTACTCAATCATTGCCTAAGACCAGGTGGTTTTCAAAAGAACACTGCAATAGCAGTGTGAGGGTTTAAAACATTATCACCAACAGGTTAAGGCCTGTATTAGAACTGAGTGTATCAAAATTCTCTTGAGAGTTCTGCTGAATGTCAGGCAAGAGGGGCGGTTCCCTTGAGACCAAAGTAATCCAGCAGGAGTTCAGACTAGAAGAGAATATTGTTGTTGGTAATAATCAGTGTGGAGACTGTGGGTTTTTTCATGCCTTTCACACCTAAATTAAAGATCAAATGGTGAGACTGACAACTACATTTCAAGAGAGAGTGCAGAGGTAGGAACAGAAAATTTATGATTCTTCCTGTATATCACCTCTCTCATTCCCATTTACCCTTAATCTTTTCTATACCAGCAAGCAAACATTCCATATAACATTCTAAATCATCCTGTAAAAGGGGAAGAAAGTTTGGGCAGAAAGCAGGGCTAAAAAAATGAAGAATAAACTTCCTTAAGATGGAGCTCTTGTCATTTTACATGGGACACTGAGCAGCAGCCACCTGCCTGATGCTGAGCAAGGCCCCACGCATGCCCACAGATAAGGACATGGGGAAGATCTGCCTCTATGCCATATCCTGAGTTTTCTCCTCTAGATTACTCAGGAGTGTGCCCAGCTGGGATGGGATAGTTTTCTTTCCCCAGTTATCAAATACAAATTTCATGTAGATGAAATCAAACTGATTTGTTTCTAATGATTTGCTTTATTCACTCTGTATGTTTCAAGAACCATACTGATAAATGAGCTAAAGTTCATTCATTTTCACTGTGTTTTTCAATGGTATGGATATATTTCAACTTATCCATTTTACTGCTCATGGGCCCATTGGTATTTCTGACTTTTATTTTTTTAATATTTATTTACTTATTTATTTTTGGCTATGTTGGGTCTTAATTGCAGCACGTGGGCTCTCTAGTTGTGGCACACGGGCCCCAGAGCGCGTGGCCCGTAGCTGTGGCAGACAGTAGATGCGGCGAGCTGGCTTAGGTGGGTGCCCTGCAGCCTGTGGCATCTCAGTTCCCAGACCAGGGATCAAGCCTGTGGCCCCGTGAACAATTTTTATTGTTTTAGATAGTATAACTATGACCATTGTGGAACACATCTCCTATCCATGTATAAGAGTTTCTCAAAACTAGGAGGTCTGCTGGATAGTAAGGTATGCAGACACTTATATTACTGGTTGAATTGTACCAGTATATCCTCTCATCAGCAGTGTGACAGCCCCGTTGTTCCCCTCCTTACCAAAACTTGAAAGCAAAACAGTGGAACGGCTTCAGCACTGGGACTTTGTGCTCTTTCTGTGTTGTTTCACTAGGATGTTCCTAGATCCTGGTTCCTTGTTCACATATTCAGGAAAGTACCAACATTTGACGGTGGCCTGAATGCAACCTGTAAGGGGAAAGGATTATAAAATGTGTCAGATATATGCTGCCCAACTGTAGCAAAAATGTGGCTTACCAAATTATACCATTCTGGTATGTTTTAACTTTATGTTACAAAAATTCACATTCTTCACATTCACTTTCTATAACAGCCTTCATTAGTGAAAACCAGAGCCATGGATCTTTTAATCTCTATGTGATTATGTTCCCTGCAGGCTTTATCTCTGTTTGTGTTAATGAAAATGTCACTATTAATAAAATATAACTTTTTTAAAGGGTAGGGAATTCCCTGGTGGTCCAGTGGTTGGGACGCCGAACTTCCACTGCAGACAGTGCAGGTTCTATCCCTTGGTTTAGGGAACTAAGATCCAGCATGCTACGCAGTGCTGCCCAAAAACAGGGTAAATAATATCAGGCAAACACCCTGAAAATTTACCCAGTTAACTTTTTTTAGTTGAAATATAGTTGATTCAGTGTTATGTTACTTTCAAATATATAGCAAAGTGATTCAGTTATACATATAAAAACATATATATATAGCCTTTTTCAGATTCCTTTCCCTTTTAGGTTATTACAAAACATTGAATATAGTTCCCTGTGCTATATAGTAGATCCTTTTTTAGGTTATCTATTTTATATGTAGTAGCATGTTTATGTTAATCCCAAAGTCCTAATTTATCCTTCCCACTCAATTAATTCTTAAAACAGAATTCTAAACTCCTGTTGATCCTAGGAAATGTCACAATTTGTGGAGCTGCTGACAGGGAGACAAATCTCAGGGGTTAGTTCTCCTCAGTAACTCTTTTCTCCGCATTTCTCCTTTTTAACCCTACTTCTGTTACAGGTTGTTCATATTAAATTCTATTTAAGATTGAGCTGTGATACTTAAATATCATGATAAAATAAAAACTTTAGCAGGTCTTTTATTCTAATTAAACCCTTGGATTTTGTTATTTTAGTTATTACCCCGTTCAAGATGACAACTGAGGCAGCGCAGACTCCAATCTCCCATAAAAAACCAGTCTTTGATCTCAAAGCAAGTTTGTCTCGTCCTCTCAACTATGAGCCACACAAAGGTATGTGGGAATGTTCTGAGGTTCAAGAGTTAAGATTGAACAGTTATGCATCTGAGGATATGAAAAATCCTAGTGACTCAGTGGAAGCCATACTTGGCCTAGAATTCCTGCCTCTGCCCTGTGTCCACATGACCCATAATTTAAAAACTGTCCATTGAACAAATACTAAATAATTTACTTATATTTTTGTTAACCAAAGACAGTTTCTAATCAGTGTTGCTAAAAAGCATTAATAAAACTTCAGCCAAAACCAAGAAACTTGAGTATATCTATGGGTAAATGAATGTTTTCTTTATAGTTTTTAAAGGATCCTAGGCTGAGGACCACTGGTCAAACCACCTGGGACATTTATTAGCCAAATGTCTCTCTTGGGCATATATTAAAGTATCTTCACATGCACTTAAAACATCAGCAATTAATGTGATCTATATGTCAGTGCTTCTGGAATTATTTTAAAACAAACTTCCTATAAAAATCATGTTTATGTAATTACTAATCTTAATGCAACAAATATAATAAAGACTAAGTCTTATGTAGAGGTAAGAGTCAAGCTGAACCATGGTTTAAAAAAACTTCTCCCACTGCATTTTTCCACCCCAAGTTTTCCCATCTGTGGCAATGGCACGTCTCTAATCAAGTGTCAGGGCAGACGTCTAGGAGTGATCTTTGGCTGTCTACTCTCCTTGACACCATATGCAGGCCTCTCAACTCCATCTTTGAAATTGATCTGTAATTTGGCCACTTTTTACCCCTTTATGGCTACTGCCTTTGGTCCTAGTCCCATCATCTTATTGAACTTCTAGAATAGCCTCTTGGCCCCACTGCAACCTTAAAAATGAATCAGAGCACATCAGTGCCTTGCTGTGGACCTCCTAAGGTTTCCCATCTCTCTTCCACCTTCATTGTGTTGTCTCCTCCCTTCTCTGACTCTGTGCCAATCACACTGGTATTTCAGCTCCTCAGACGCATTTATCTCATTCCCTCCTTTAGGTCTTTGAATTTGTTATCCCTCTACTCCACCAAGAATACTATTCCCATTGATCTTTGCACAGCTTGCTCCCTTTTTTTAATGGGGCATCCACTTGACTGTCACCAATCTAGGAAGGTCTTCTCTGTTCACCCCCCGCCCCCCACCTCACACACACACACTCTTTACTCCTTCGGTGCATTTCAGCCACTCAATTATGTCTGACTCTTTGTGACACCATGGACTGTAGCATCACCAACTTGTGGAGCTTGCTCAAACTCATGTCCACTGAGTCGGTGATGCCATCCACCCATCTCATCCTCTGTCGTCCCCTTCTCCTGACTTCAATCTTTCCCAGCATCAGGGTCTTTTCCAGTGAGTCAGTTCTTTGCATCAGGTGGTCAAAGTATTGGAGCTTCAGCTTCAGCATCAGTACTCCCAGTGAATATTCAGGACTGATTTCCTTTAGGATGGACTGGTTTGATCTCCTTGCAGTCCAACGGACTCTCAAGAGTCTTTTCCAACACAACAGTTCAAAAGCATCAATTCTTCAGCACTCAGCTTTCTTTATAGCCCAACTCTAACACCCATACATGACTACTGGAAAAATCATAGCTTTGACTAGATGGACCTTTGTCGGCAAAGTAATGTCTTTGCTTTTTANCCAAGTTGAGGCCTGACCCTGACACTTTAGTCTCTAGCACAAGGCTTGCATTATTCAACTGCAAAGGTTACATTCTCACTTTTTTACATTGATAAAGTCACACTATTTGAGAAGAAAGGGGCTTATAAAAAGGAGCAGCAACGTTTACTGAGCCTGTATTATGTACTAAGCAATTTACAGGGGCTTCCCTGTGGCTCAGCAGCAAAGAATCCATCTGCCAATGCAGGAGACAAGAGAGATGTGGGTTCGATCCCTGGGTTGGAGTAGGAAATAGCAACCCACTCCAGTACACTTGCCTGGGAAAACCCACGGACAGAGGAACCTGGCCGGCTACAGTCCATAGGGTCACAGAATTGGACTAAAGTGACTGAGCACGCCCAAAGCAATCTACAGGAATAAATTTCAGCCCCCACTCCCCATGCCAAAAGTCTATAAACTAGTTTATCACTTCATTTTGTCAGAGGAGAAACTGAGGCCAGAGAGGTGAAGTTATTCACATAAGATCACACAGCTAGGAAGTTGGGGAGCCAGTATTTAGCACTTGTCTTTGAAAGCCTGTAGCTATAGGGGAAATATGATGACAGGGAATGCTATTTGAGGGCATCCTCCCAACCTGCGCAGGAATGTGGAGAGGGGAAGGAACACTTAAGTCATAATGAAACCTTTCTTGATCAACAATGTATGAACAAATGGAGAGGACTCAGAGGGGTGGATGAAATGTATTGATTGAATGTGTATCCCAGGCACTTCTCAACCAAACAGGACATCTGTTTTCTCAACAGACGGCCCCCAAAGAAAGGAACAGTCAGTCTTTGTTTGGAAAATGCCTTGGGTTGTTTAGAAGGTGAAATCCCCAGGCCTGGGTTTCAGCTGTGGAGGAGGCACCAGAGAGTGGGTGGAGCCTNTGTTGTTACAAATAGCCACGGCTTTGATTATGTGAAAGGTATTCCACACACTTCAAGGATTTGATCTCGGGGGGAGAGTTACTTTGTATCTGATAGCATCTTGATCCAAACTATGGATGTCTGAAGACCATTCTTGGCATGATGCTTTGATAGGTTTTGAAGATTTTGGTACCCAAGAATTCAGGAACCTACACTTGAAAAAGTAATGTTTAGAGCGACTGCCTCCAGTGGCCTCTGCAGAGATACTCACAGAACATCACAAACACATCCCTTTCCTTGTCAAACACGACGACATTGAAGTTCTTCCCAACAAGCTGCTTAACCGGCCCCTGGTCCCAATAATTTGGAATTTCTTCACTGGATAGATGTTTCTAGGAAATACATTTGAAACATTTTAACAGCCTTCAGAAATGGGTTGGCAGTTGGGGTCCCCACCACGGCTGGAAACAATAGGAAATTTTCTCTTGTTTTTACAGCAGCCTTGGGAAAGCATTTGAAATGCTAAGAAAGGTCATGAGCTAAATGTGCAACCTGGATTGTCCAGGAAACTGGAGTCAGAGGGCTGAGAAGGCAGCAGAGTCCCAAACCAGGGTGGATTCCAGAATTCCGAATACATGATTCTTAGAGTCCTTAGATGAGAGTGGGTTTCACATCATTAACATCTAAACTCGTCTATGTCCCTTCTCCCCAAAATATAGCTGTCCTCAATTATCCCAAGAATCAAACTGGATCATGTGTGTCACCTATAAAATATATATCATACTTTGTTTCCTGCCACCTTTTCCATGCTCATCATTCTTTCCTTGCTTTCTTCAGCCACACTGGTCTATTCACTCAAAGGGCTAGCCTTCTGCCCACTTCCTCATTCCCACGCTCCCTTCTCTATCAGAATTATCTCTAACTCAGATTTGTCTTTCAGAATGATCTCAAAGGAAGATTTCTCTGACTCTCCCCTAGACTAGGTCACAGCCCTGCTTTTATAAATTCTCATAATACTTGGTACTTTTCCTGTATCACTTATTTATCATGTATGTTTATTTTATGGTTATGTGATTAATGTGTCCCTCTCTCAGTGGATGGAATGTTACAAAGGACTTTTCTTCCCTTATCATTGAGTGCCACTGAGTACTGGAACATCATGAGACCTCAGCCAATATTGTGAACAAATGAAAAAATGAACTCAGTTCTTGCTTGTCTTTGAAGGAGGCGATGAAAACTCTCAGAACATGTATTTTTCTTTGCAACCATTGTTTTCTGAATATCTCTTGAATTCACACCTTTCTGTCTGCACTGCTACTACTCTGGCCAGGTAGCTTTCATCTCTCATCTAGGTCACTGTTATTACAGTGTCCTCTCTTTATCTCCTAATCCTCTTCACACCTTTATTCTCCTAAAAGCAGGCTCTACTTTCACCAGGCAAATGTGGCTTCCCTTTGCTCTTAGAATACCAAATCCTTAATGTGCTTACAAGTCCTTGCTGTGTGGTCTTTGCCCAACTCACCAGCCTTGGCACCTACAATAGCTTCCCTCATCTCTACCTCCACCTCTGGAAAGGACCTGGAGATTCTTTGTGAGGGAGCATAAAAGGAATGGGGACTGGGAGTGAGGGATGGGAAATGGAGAAAATAATGGAGAATTAGCAATGGGCCAGATCAGACTCATGACATCTTATAGGTCAGATGAAAGATACTCCTCTTTGTTCCAAGAACATAAGAGGATGTGCTGGTCCTTGAGAGGAAGACAAACACCTCCTGAGATATAGCCAGCATGAGAAAAAGAGGACAGGCAGAGCTCCAAGTAGATCTGCAGATGTGGTGATAGAAAATGAGGGGCCCCTGTCTGAAACCTTCGATTTTCTTAGTGATATATTAGAATACTCAGCTCAGACTGAAAGTAAGAATGAGGTTGAGGAGAAATGGACTCCAAGATTAAGAGAATGAACACATTAAGTGAAATTTCTATAAATGTCAGAACATTTCTAAGAGCCCACAGGAGGTTTGGTTTGTGACTCCATGAAGACAGCCTGCCTCAGGGTGATGTCCTTTTTCTCCAGGATTGGCCTGGAATCAATAGGAAAGTTAACTGGGTTCAACTGGAGTTGTGATTTTGTCTAAGAAATGCTACGGGATGTAGAGGAGGTAGAAGGTGGAAGGGACGGAAGAGTTAAGGGAATCATCATCAGAGGGATGGACATGGAATCCAAGTTAAGAAAGAAGGGCACTAAAGGGTTTATGAAATGGGATCAGGAGACTGGAGCCACAAAAAGGGTAAGGGGTTGTAGCCATGTGGTTACTAGAAAAGGCAACTGAGGGGACAGGAAGGGTGAAATCAGGCTTTCAGAGGGGCTGCCATTTCTAGAGTATGGAAATAAGAGCAACTGGCTAAGAGGGCATGGACACACCATTGCTGGAGAAGACATGAGGGTTTTGGATATTGACATCTCTGGAAATGAGGACAGAATAGGGGTGGAGGGCATATCTGCATCCTCAGATAGTGAAACGGAAGTGATCAGGACACCCATGGGAGGCAGGAGCTGGTGGTCTCAAGTCCAAAGGCATGGAATATAAAGAATTTGGAGTTTTTAAAAGCAGAAGGAGGAGAAATGGTTTAGAAGTGGCATGGAGGACACCAGCCTTATCAACTGGTGTGTGATATAATGCTGTACATAAAAGAAAACTCAGCTTTCCTTTGAGAAGGCNGCAATGAATATGTGAAATGCACAGAACCATGAGCCCACAACTCCACATCTGGGAATTTACCTACAGTTACATTCTCAAAGTCACACAGAGATGTCCAAGGAATGTCTTGGTAGCATTATTTGTACTAATCAGAAACAGAGGCCCAGTGAGGTCCAGACAACCACAGGTACACAATGGAATATTCAACAGCCATTAAAGGAAGGGGGAGAATCTGTGCGCATAACATCTTCAGCATAATGGTCTGTGACGCAGAAAAGACAAGATGTAGAACCATGCCTCAGCTCCATACTGTTTGAACGGTGGGACTTGCCTGGTGGTCCAGGGGTTAAGACTTTGTGCTTCCAGGGCACAAAGCACAAAGACTTTGTGCTTCAGAGGACACAGGTTCAATGTCTGATCAGAGAACTAAAATCCCACATCCTGAACACTGCAGCCCCCCCAAAAGAAAAAATACTGTTTGAATGTTCTACCAAGACTATATATGTTACTTTTATTAAAAAACAAAAAAGTACTGTGAGACCCAAAAAAGCTTTTCCCCCATCTCTATCCACTTGGAAAACTATTTACTAGGATTACCAGAATAAACAGAGAACAATCAGTTATTTGACTTTCAGATAAACAGCAAATAATTTTTAAAAATTAAGTANACTATATATGTTACTTTTATTAAAAAACAAAAAAGTACTGTGAGACCCAAAAAAGCTTTTCCCCCATCTCTATCCACTTGGAAAACTATTTACTAGGATTACCAGAATAAACAGAGAACAATCAGTTATTTGACTTTCAGATAAACAGCAAATAATTTTTAAAAATTAAGTATGACACAAATATTTTTATGGTAAAAGCTAATGTTCTGAACATTTTATACTAAAAAGCATTGTATTCCAAATATCTTTATATTAAAAAATTATTTATCTGAAGTTGAAATTCAACTGGGTGTCCAGTATTCTGATTTGTTAAACTTGGCAACTTTACATCTTATATACCTATTAAAGCCAAGTTCAAATATTTTGTGCTAGGCAAAGCATTTAACCCAGTCCCTAAGATTCTGGACAAGAATGAATTATTTTTAGTATTTTATTGTCTGTTTCTCTGACTACTGTGCTTGCTCTCTTATCCCCATCTTAACAATTCATATACTAAGAGTGCCCAGCATAGGCCTGACCACAGGGGTCAGTGAATGGAAAACCACGGAAAATTCCTAGTGGGAGCAACCCTGGTCAGATTACTTAACCATCTGTGCCTCAGTTTCAGTTCAGTTCAGTCGCTCAATCGTCTCCGACTCTTTTCGACCCCATGAATCGCAGCATGCCAGGCCTNCATACTGTTCATGGGGTTCTCAAGGCAAGAATACTGAAGTGGTTTGCCATTCCCTTCTTCAGTGGACCAGGTTTTGTCAGAACTCTCCACCATGACCCATCCATCTTGGGTGGCCCTGCATGGCACAGCTCATAGTTCCATTCCTTACTTAGTCTTACATTTCTTCATAGCACTGCCTGATGTTACCCTACTTGACAATTATCTGCCTCTACCATTGGAAAACAGCAAGTATTGTTGACTTCTTGGTTCACTGCTCTGTCCGTAGCACCTAGAAGAGTCCCATGCACACCAGGTTCTCCAGAAGTATTTGTCATGGGAATGACTGATCCCCCTAACTTCTACTAATGGTAGGAAACCTGGTTTAGAGCTTCACCTGTGCTTGTTATTTTAGATCCTAGACAAGTCATTTAATTCCTTTATGAAAGGGAAAATAAACAAGTACTACTTCGGTGGTTACTGAGAGGGTCAAATGATGCAGCAAGTGTGAAAGTCCTTTTTATAAAATGGGAAACACTGCAAATGACAATCACTAGTATTCAGAAACAGGTCAAACTATGCCAGTAAAGTAATACATAAACATCTGAAAATTTGGTCACAATTCTAAAGCCAACAAAATAGTCCTCCTTGTTCTGTTCCAAATACACGGCAATAGGTAACATTAATAAACAGCAAAGATGAAATGCTATACTATTAAACATACCTATGCAATCTTGGGATTAAACCACCTAGTTGTTAATGGCTGCTTTGATGTGCTGTTTAATTGGATTCAGTATTAAGAGGCTTTTGGTGGGTTTTCTTGGTATTAAGACTTGTTTGTGACTTTCCAAGGATTAAAAAGTCAAAGAGGGAATTCCTGGCGGTCCAGTGGTTAGGACCCTGTGCTTCCACTGGAGGGGCCTGAGTTCAGTCCTAGTTGAGGAACCTAGGATCCCACAAGCCATGCAGTGTGACCAAAAAAAAAAAACTTTTTAAAGTAGAAGACACTTGTTTTTAGAGGAAAAGAAAGTAATGTCTATCTGTGGAATATTAAACTGAAATTAATAGAATTATACTAGCAAATGTCTAAAAACAAAGTATAAATGTTGATAGCAAGCAGGTAGCCACAAATAAGAGAAAATTAAAATTATAAATACAAAATCTTCTTAAATCTGTTTGTCTCTGTCCTAAACTAGGAAAACTGAAGCCATGGGGACAGTCTAAAGAAAACAATTCTCTACATGAGCATGTCAACAGAGTTAGCATCCACAAGAAAACTTATAAACAACCTCGTCTCCAGACCAGGTAAGAACATAACTATTCAGTTCTATAAATGTTTTCATTTGGAAAACTCTATAAAAGCAGAGTCTTTGGGACAGTCACAGAAATAGTGGAGTTTAAAAAGAAGGTAGAAGTGGAATCATATACAGCACTTAAAATACAATGCTTAGGCAGTATCACAGTGGGCTCTAACTCAGCAGGTGTGAGATGGCACTCACACATCGGCATTGTTTTTGAAGCTCTGCAGGTGATTCAGAAGACCCGGATTCAGAGCACTGCTCTTACATGACCTATCTACCCAAACAATGCACCTGGATGTCCCTCCAGATATCACTCATGTGCCCAGGGCACCTAAGTATGCAGACAGATGTAAATTCTCACACCCAGGGAAACCAGGCTTACTAGGCTTCAAGGCCCTGCACAGGGGGAAACCCCAGTGTGATCCTTAGAGGCTTCTTTCTGCATGAAAACAGAGTTAATGCCAGTCTGTCCTGGGCTGCAGCTGGTCCTGGTTTGGTCGATTCCCTATGAGATACCCTCCTGACACAGATTTACCTATCATTTGACTGGACAGCTACCACCAAGACCTTATTATTTGCTGTTAAAATCATTAATATGATTCTGGGCCTTTTTCCCCCCTCTTAATTCCTTCCCTCAAAAATCACAGTTGGCTAAAGTCAGTAGATCCTGGTTCCAATGCTAGCACTTTCATTAGACAGTGTGATTTTGAGCTTGAATTCTGACTTCCACAGATAGAGCTTTCTCACTTAAACTAAAAAAACCTACAGGGGTTGGATTCACTCTCCAAGCTGTCTTCTGGTTCTAATTTCATGCTTTTAAAATGCTGCTTTAACATAAGGAAAAAAATTTTTCTAGCCTTTTAACATAAGTGACATACAGGTATGGTTTCCATTGCACAGACCACTGGTCACAAGTGCAGTATCCTGTAAAAGTGAATTTTACACTGGATGTCATTTTAAGTTTGGACATTATGCTAACCACAGGTGCTTCAAAGTGGTCTGTTTGGAGCTTCACCAGAGCCTAACATATAACCTGTCCTTTTGTAGGGAGGAGCAACGAAAGAAACATGAGCAGGAGCGAAAGGAGAAGAAAGAAAAGGTCCTCGGAGTTCGAAGGGGCCTCATTATAGCTGAACGTTCATAATTTAACATCCTGTAAATATTTTTTTCCTCCGAACCTTTTATAAATATTTTTATACTGTCCTCTTAGTCAAAAGACCTTTTTCTGCTCTTAACTTTGTTCATATACATATATGTAGTACCTGTGACTTCTTTACATGCTATTTCCCTGAAAAGACATTACCTTTATTTTTTTTTTAAGACATTACCTTTAAAACACACAAACTCTTCTGAAATACTTTTTACCTAAGCCCCTACACAACTGCTCAGTTTTCTACAAAAGATCCATCATAGATTCTTGACCTAGATTTTTAAAGTCAAGTGCCCTCTGCTGGCTCTAGTAACAGAACTTCAGTCCTCTTCTAGGCAAAAGCATTTTCCTGATGGTAGCCAATTATAACACATACTTTAGTAGAAATTGAACAAGTTATGGATAAGGTAAGCTGTGAAAGGCCACCTCTTCATCCTTTAGAGAATCTAGTAATCTCACTGAAACTGTAGGCCATTTGGGTTGGTAAGGCATCAGTATTTTACCTATGTGAAATATTTCATTTAAGCTTTTGTGTACTTCATGTAATTGTCAATTACATATCTCTGTATTCTTAAAAACAAAACTATAGCGCATTCTAGCCTGGCTTATTTAGAAATACATAGGACCATACTGAAAGTTGGGGATTGCAGCTTTAAGGATTATTGTGCTCTGTCAAACTGATATCTTACTCGATTTATGGAAAAGACTAGAGTTGCTTAGTATCATATTCATGTTTGTTGCACCTGAGTGGAGTGTCTGCATTTTGTATGGCTTGAGATTTTCATGAATAAAATTTCTTCTCACGGTGGTAAGATTCATTCTTTGTAAATGTAATTGGTTTCCAAAATTTACTTGACCAGCCAAGACTAATAAGAGTTGACTTGTACTCTTTGTGCATCCTTTAACCTCCTGCTCCTAGAAGAAATGATTATGTCTTTCTTCTGTATTTTCACAGCACCTGTCAGATTCTATTAAACTTATTTTTGTACACATATGAGCCCAGAGAACATGGCACAGAATATGGCATACTCCTGGGTGCTCAATAAACTCAGATTTTGCTATCAAGAGGCAGAGACCAGATCAATCAAGAAATGTCTGTCAACTACCCTGCTACTATGAAGGGAAAATGATAATAACTATTTTGGAAAACAGCTTTATAGTTTCTTTAAAAATTTAAATATATATCTATCAGATGACCCAGAAATTCTCCTAAGAAATGAAAACATATGTCAACACCAAAACGTTCAAATAATTATAGCACTTTTATTCACAGCAGCCAAAAAGTAGAGAGAAATCCAACTGTCTACCAATGGATGGATTTTAAAAAGCACTAAAAAATGATAATGCAACGTGGATGAACATCAAAGACGTTATGCGAAGTGAAAAGCCAGACACAAACGTACACAGAAAGTAGATCAGTGATTATGGGGCTGAGATGGGAAAGAAGAGTTTAGGTGTTTTAGTCACTAAGTCATGTCTGACTCTTGAGACCCCATGGAGTATAGCCTGCCATGCTCCTCTGTCCGTGGGATTTCCCAGGCAAGGATACTGGAGCGGGTTGCCATTTCCACCTCCAAGGGATCTTCCTGGCCCAGGGATCGAACCCATGTCTCCTATGTTGCAGGCAGTTTATTTACCAGCTGAGCCACCAGGCAAGCTGACAAAAATTTCCTAAAATTAGCTGCATAAAGACTGCACAATTCTGGAGGTCCGATGGTGAAGATATTGTGCTTTCACTGCTGTGGGCCCAGCTTCAACCCCTGATTGGGGAACTATGATCCTGCAAACTGCATAGTATGCCCCCCCCCCCAAAAAATCATTGAATTTATACACTTAAAACAGATGAACTTTGTTATGTAAATTATACCTCAATAAAGCTGATAAAGACAAATAATTACATGAAAATATTTTAGGCCAACATGATGGAAAAGCTGTCAGCCTTGTGTATTCTTATCTTAAACTTGGCTCTCGTAGGATACTCTGGCTATATCATATAGTTTCCCATCTTCTCTAACAGGACAAGAGTTGATCAGTTTAAACTTAATCAGGGTCTTGTTTCTGGCACATGCAATCTCTAACACTTAAAATGACTGGGGAAGCAGCCACGGATCATGCATCTTTGGAGCACGAGCAGTGTAGATGTTAGGGACTGTGTGTTTGTGGCCACCACTCCCTCCCAATTCATACGTCAAAAATCTTAATTCCCAATGTGACTTGGTACTTGGAGGTGCACTTGGAGGCCTTTGGGAAGTAATCAGGTCATATGGGTGGAGCCCTCATGATAGGATTAATGCTATTATATGAAGAGATGAGAACCTGTTCTCTCCATGTAGGGATACAGTAAGAAGGCAGCTGTCTACAGCCAGGAAGCACTCACCAGACACCAGGCAGGCAGGCACCTTGATACTGGACTTCCCCGCCTCCAGAACTGAGAGAAATACACATGTGTTTCGTTTAAGCCACCTAGTCTATGGTGATTGTTACAGCAGCCAAGGCAGAATAAAACAGGTATTTTTTTCCCAGTGACTTCTATAGCATCTTTATCTTAATGTCTTCTACAGCAGTCTCCTCTCCTGATAGCTAGATGAGAAAACAAGAAACGTATAGGGAATAGAATGGTAGAAGGCCATCAACAGTCATTTCAGAGCCTCCCTGTTTTGGGAACCACCTATTAGTATAGGAACTATTCCTAACAGGAATCACTCTAACCCAAAACAGTTGTTTACATAGTAACTCTGCATCATTACTTGCATTCTTTAAGTTAAGGTATCACTTAACTGGTTGGTTCCTCTCAACAGCAGCATTTAGCTATGTCTTAGGGAAGACATACAAGCCACTGTTTGGACACCATTTAAAAAAATACTTTATTTTTGTGTCACTGTGGATTCTACTACCCTCAGCAATACAGAAATACCACATGATCACTATTTAAAAAGTCTTGGATTAAGCTCTGGAGAATTTTCATAGGCAAATTCTTCTGTGTGGGCCGGATCTGTAAATACTCCAATAAAATCTATTTCCAAGAAGAATGGACCATCCACTTTATCAGCCAGGGTGAATCCAATAGATGAGATCTAAATTTAAAACAGAGAAATTGATCAAAATCTTGTATGTTGATGTTTTCCCTGGAGTTTTAAAATTCTGTAATTACTATAGCTTCATGTACATACTATCAGCCCTTAACATGTATACCATAGTTCAAGTGCGGTAGCAAATTATAAGAAGTACATGACTGCTTTTCTCTCCACATTCTACTTCTCTCTTTAAAACAGTGCTACTTAAGACTAGTAAGTAAAAATGGATGTTTAATGGAGGTTCCTTGAAGCTCCCTTGAACTCTATTTTAAAGCTAAAGTAAAATGTAGGCATGACCACACTGAAATTCCTCCAAGCAAGGGGTTTGGTTCACAGGACAGTTCTGAGTCAGCATCTGTCTAGGTATAACAGGAGTATACTTAAGTAGGAGTTTTCATCTTTCAGTTCAGTTCAGTTCAGTCACTCAGTCGTGCCCAACTCTTTGCAACCCCATGAATCACAGCACGCCAGGCCTCCCTGTCCATCACCAACTCCTGGAGTTCACTTAGATTCACGTCCATCGAGTCAGTGATGCCATCCAGCCATCTCATCCTCTGTCGTCCCCTTCTCCTCCTGCCCCCCCAATCCCTCCCAGCATCAGAGTCTTTTCCAATGAGTCAACTCTTCTCATGAGGTGGCCAAAGTACTGGAGTTTCAGCTTCAG
>SJYV01052002.1:1794710-1857473 GCA_006410875.1 Neotragus pygmaeus | reverse complement strand
TTTCTGGAACTCTCTTGCTTTTTCCATGATCCAGCAGATGTTGGCCATTTGATCTCTGGTTCCTCTGCCTTTTCTAAAACCAGCTTGAACATCAGGGAGTTCATGGTTCACGTATTGCTGAAGCCTGGCTTGGAGAATTTTGAGCATTACTTTACTAGCGTGTGAGATGAGTGCAATTGTGCGGTAGTTTGAGCATTCTTTGGCATTGCCTTTCTTTGGGATTGGAATGAAAACTGACCTTTTCCAGTCCCGCGGCCACTGCTAAGTTTTCCAAATTTGCTGGCATATTGAGTGCAGCACTTTCATAGCATCATCTTTCAGGATTTGAAATAGCTCAGCTGGAATTCCATCACCTCCACTAGCTTTGTTCCTAGTGATGTTTTCTAAGGCCCACTTGACTTCACATTCCAGGATATCTGGCTCTAGGTGAGTGATCACACCATCGTGATTATCTTGGTCATGTACAGTTCTTCTGTGTATTCTTGCCACCTCTGCTTAATATCTTCTGCTTCTGTTAGGTCCATACCATTTCTGTCCTTTATCGAGCCCATCTTTGCATGAAATGTTCCCTTGGTATCTCTAATTTTCTTGAAGAGATCTCTAGCCTTTCCCATTCTGTTGTTTTCCTCTATTTCTTTGCATTGTTTGCTGAGGAAGGCTTTCTTATCTTATCTTTCATTTGCCAGCCTTCAAAAATGAACTGAAATAATCCTCACAGTTCTATTTCACTAAAGATAATAAAACAGTCTTTCCCTGATGCTGAGAAAGATTGAAGACAGGAGGAGAAGGGGACAACAGAGGATGAGATGGTTGGATGGCATCACTGACTCAATGGATATGAGTTTGAGCAAGCTCCAGGAATTGGTGATGGACGGGGAAGCCTGGCGTGCTGCAGTTCATGGGGTCGCAAAGAATCAGACACGACTGAGCGACTGAACTGAACTGAATACATATGGTCTTTCCAGGTGGCGCTAGTGGTAAGGAATTCACCTGCCAATGCAGGTGACCCAAGACACTCAGGTGTCAACCCTGCATTGGGAAGATCCCCTGGAAAAGGTAATGGCAACCCTCTCCAGCATTCTTGCCTGGGAAATCCCATTGACAAAGGAGCCTGGTGGGCTATGGACCACAGGGTCTCAAAGAGTCAGACACAACTAAGCACACATGCAATACAGTTCTGAGTGAAAATACAGGAAAATGTTACCTTGTCGAGCAGAAGCTGGTACTGGGCATCCCGGATTCTTCCTTGATTAGAGAAGAAAAATTTGGAGAAAGGAATCTGAAAGAAAAAACCATTGACTTCAAAGCTGAAATGTAAACAACTGAGGCATCTGTATAGAACTGCAATGATAAAATAATAATGCCTTAAATTTAATTCTAAAATTATCTAACACGTGAAATTATAACAAGTGGCTTAGTTGTTTGTTAATTTTAATGAAATAATCTAAGTATTGCAAGAAAACAATTGTAAACCTTTCCAAGCCATAAGTCCCAAAGGAAAAAATAAAAGAGTACAATTACAACTTTCTGGTGGGAAAAAAAAAAAGTGCTCTAAACACAAAACTTTTACAGATAACTAAGAAAAAGATCAAACAACCCAACAGAAAAATGGAGATGGGAGAAATAGGCACATCTGTATACTGTTAGGAGGACTGCAAATTAGTCCAACTCTTAGAGAATAGCTGACAGTAGTGGCACGCAGGATTCTAAGATGACCCCCAAGATTTCCAGCTTTCAGTGCACCCACACATTCTGCCAGGTATTGAGACACTAATCTCAGTGCTGCTGTGAAGGGACTCCAGAGAAGTTGGGTCCCAAATCAGCTGACCTTAACATAGGGAAGATGATCCTCTGTAGGTATGCAATCACTTGAGCTCACAAAAATGCCTGGTGAAGGAGATTAGAAGCATCAGAGGGACTCAAAGGGGGAAGTGAGGGAGATTCTCCACTGCTGGCTTTGAAGACGGAAGAGCTCAATGGCAAGGAGTGTGGGCTGCTTACAGGACCTGAGAGTGGCTTCCGGCTGACAACCAGTAAAGAAACAAGGGTATCATTACAACCACAGGAACTCAATTAGGCCAATAATCAGAATGAGCCTAGAAGTGGATTCTTCCCCAGAGCCTCCAAGAATACAGCCCAGCTGACACCTTGTGATATCAGCCTTAGAAGGCCCTGAACACTGAACCTGGCCATGGGCTGTTTAATCTGTGGCTTACAGAATGTGAGCTAATAAATATGTTGTTTGAAGCTGCGAAGTCTGTGGTATTTTTAATACAGCAATAGGAAACTAACAGCAATACCTAAGAAAATTTGAAAAGCTATAATCTGACCTGCCAATTTCACTTTTAGAAATTTATATCACAGATGAACTCCGACAAACAGCTTTTTCTAATAACAATGACAAAAAAAGGAAAAACAGAGGAATAGTTGAATAATTTATGGTGCAATCATATAACTAAACACTATATGGCTAATTTCAAACATGCAGTATTAACAGATCTATACCTGATGCTGTGGGAAGATGTCCACAATATATTATTAGTAAAAAGGAAGATATAGACAAAATCTACAGGGTAAACATCATTTGTGTTATAAAAAACAATTTTGGGGGCCATGCCGTGCAGCTTGTGGGACCTTAGCCCCCTGACCAAGGACTGAGCCTGAGCCCTGGTAGTGAAAGCCAAGTCCTAACCACTGCACTGCCAGGCAGTTTCCCTAAAAGGAAATTTTTGAAATGCCTCCAAAAAAACTAATAAATTTACTGTAGTAACTGGGAACAACCCAAGTGTCTATCAATAAAGGACTACTTCAATCAACTATTGGATACCCACATACAGAAAATCCCAAACAAAATAACAAAAAACAAAGAATAATTACCTGTAGTGATATGGAATCTTTCCAGGATCTAAATTTTAAAAATATAAACCTGTACAGAAGGTGCATAAAGCATACTACTATTTTTAGTAAAAAATAAATAANGTACTTTGGCCACCTCATGCGAAGAGTTGACTCATTGGTAAAGACTCTGATGCTGGGAGGGATTGGGGGCAGGAGGAGAAGGGGACGACCGAGGCTGAGATGGCTGGATGGCATCACAGACTCGATGGATGTGAGTCTGAGTGAACTCCGGGAGATGGTGAAGAACAGGGAGGCCTGGCGTGCTGCGATTCATGGGGTTGCAAAGAGTCGGACATGACTGAGCTACTGAACTGAACTGAAGCGAACATTTATATTAATGAAAGAAAAAAATCAATTATGTAAATCTTGCCTTTAGGTCCTCTTCCTTCTTTTCCTTCCCATAGTCCAAGAGGAATTAATAAGAAAACTACAATGTATCCATGACCAAAAGACCTCTTTTTCATACAAGAGAAGACGAGCTGTTGTTACCTTGACCTCCTGCCAGTAGGGCCCCCCACGGGTGAACATGAAGTAACTGTACATCTGATCCTTCCTCTGGATTATATCTGTGTCCTCCCTGATATTCACCATCCAAGGTCGACCATCTCCACGGACACGGAGATACAGAGTGTTGAACTGGGACCAATCATAAGATCTCTTCATTTCAAAAGGGCCCTAAGGTACAGAAAAGAATGTTAATTTCACCTCATTTTCCACTATTAGCAAAATGTGAGTCACCATCACCTTTTATAGCATCAAAAGGATCAACAAGCCATTTTCCTGCCTTTTTCTGCTTTCTACCACTTTATGAAGGCAGATAAATCTGATGACTCTTATTTTAGCACAAAATACTGACCTAGTTAAATGTTTCTAAGTTAATGTTCAAGGCATGATTTGCACAGGACAATGTTTACATGGGATAGACACGTGTGTCACTGAACAGAAATGAATTACTCCATATATTTTCTTTCTCTGGGTCTAGAGAGCAATGGCTTCTGAGTGGGCCATTTTACTGAAACTGCCTTCCCTTAAATCAGAAAACTACGAAACACCTCAAGTTGTGTTTTTGTTGTTGGCCACATAGCATAAGGGACCTTAGTTCACTCCCTAGGGACTAGAACCTGGGCCCCTGCAGTAGAAGCACAGAGTCCTAATCACTGGACTGCCAGGGAATTCTAGACCTCAGTTTTTAAAACCAATATAATTTTAACAGCTACCATCCATTGAAAATATACATTAACCACTTGGCATGCATAATTTAATTTTCACAATAGCCCTATGAAATAGGAGCTATCATTGTTTTCCATTTTATAGATGAATCAACTGAGCACTCAACTTATAATATAACTGGTAGGTCCAGTGCTGTTTAATTCCAAAATCTATGTTCTTAAAAACTACCTAAATGGTCTTTCTTTGAAAGCAGAATGTAGTATTAGTTTCCAAAGGTGTTTGTTACTTCAGAGCTCATCTGATTTCAATAATACCAATGCTCAGATATGAACTCTTACTTACTAGCCAAACAATTTCGGACAAACTACAGAATTTCCCCAAGCCTGTTTCCTCATCTGTAAAAGTGAGATGGTTATACCTTACAAGATTGATGTTGGGAATCAAAGGGATAATGTATATAGTTGGCACAAGAATTGGCAGGGTACACTTATCAATGTTATCAACTATTTTTATTATTCCATAGGTTATCACAGAATTATTTTCTACTGTGGACTGACCGAATCCATTCTGTGGATTTTCAAGGCCTGAAATAAAATCTTCTATGCAACTTTGTTACTGCTGAAAGAACACTTTCCTTTCTTTTTCATGATTATCTTGAGAGAGGGTCTAATACTATTCCCACCATTTGCTTTTCTCCTTAAAGCACCATAACCAAGCAAACAACCAATGCTTGTGGCCACTACCAGGCACGGGAGCCTGTCCATAGCAGCCCTGAAACAACAGCTAATCAGCAAATTTACAAAAAGCAACAGGCTGGTGGTGAGACAAAGGAGCTGACCTAAGCAGCTTTGGAAAATGGTGTTCTGACTGGAAACCAGAAGGCTAAAGACAAAGAATACTATACATAAGCATTGTATGCTAGTTGGTAAAGATGATTCTCACAGGGTTATGGGTTATAAATTTTGAAATGGCTTTTCATGTAGGGTTGAATAAATAAGTAAATGTATGGTAAATGGTGGGAGACAGGTTTCACACCATTACAGACAGAAGTTATCAACACACAAGAGGGAGGAGGCTAGAGTAAATCATGTGGTACTGGATTAGAGTCAAAGCATCAGTATGAACTCATACTTAGCTTAGTATATATAAATAGTTACAGACCTGTTTCCACAAGTTGATATGCAAATATATATTTCCTAGCTGTGTCCACCGAGAAGTCCTAAATATAGTGTCAAAACAGATCTTGGTTTCTAATACCATTTAAAAAAAAAATGAGGGCTTCTTTGAAAAATGGCTAATTCTAGGGTTGTAAATTTCACTTTCACTTTCAAGCACTGGAGAAGGAAATGGCAACCCACTAGTGTTCTTGCCTGGAGAATCTCAGGGATGGCAGAGCCTGGTGGGCTGCCGTCTATGGGGTCACACAGANTGGCTAATTCTAGGGTTGTAAATTTCACTTTCACTTTCAAGCACTGGAGAAGGAAATGGCAACCCACTAGTGTTCTTGCCTGGAGAATCTCAGGGATGGCAGAGCCTGGTGGGCTGCCGTCTATGGGGTCACACAGAGTCGGACACAACTGAAGCGACTTAGCAGTAGCAGCAGGGTTGAACAGAGAAAAATACAAAATGAGCTACGGCATCTTATAGTGCGAAAAAGTGCTCAAAAAACCAAAAGGATGGTGGTAAGTCAAAGGGACAGGTATAATCTGAAAGAGCTCCCAGTGGCCAAAGCTGGAACAATTTGAACAAAATAAATAGCATGGTACTGGATCATAACCCAAAGTATAAATCCATTCTAAATAACTAAATAAATAAATAAATGTGGGAGAAGAAAAAAACCCTTCCTTTGTGAAGAATTGAAATCTCAAATAATTTATGAAAATATTACCCCTTCCAGGATATAGAACTTAATCCCATACCCTACCCCACACCTTGAATGTAGGGTACACTTAGTGACTTGTTTCCAAACAGAATATGAAAAGAGGTGGGGGGTGGGGTAAGTACTTAACAATGGAGTAAGTACTTAACAATGGAGTAACCTGGGGGGGGATAAGTACTTAACAATGGAGTAACCTAGCAAACACTACCCTGACCAGGTGGCCAATATTAACATATCAGTGATGAGTCAGGTTGCTAGGATATACCCCTGATATGATGAGAAGTGTACTTCAACTCTATGCTCTCAGCTTCCCTGGTGGCTCAGAGGTTAAAGTATCTCAATGCAGGAGACCTGGGTTCGATCCCTGGGTCAGAAAGATCCCCTGGAGAAGGAAATCGTAACCCGTTCCAGTATTCCTGCCTGGAGAATCCCATGGATGAAAAAGCCTGGTAGGCTACAGTCCATGGGGTCGCAAAAAGTTGGACACAACTGAGCGACTTTTATTTTTCCTAAAACCTAGAACCTCAGTCTAACCAGGGGGTAAAAAATCATAAAATCCCAAATTGAGGATCATTCTACAAAATAGCTGACCAGTATTTCTCAAATCCTCAAGAAAAATAAGGAAAGACTAAGAAACTGTCACAGAAATAGTTCACTTGAAAAAAAATCCACAGGCTGGCCCTACTTCCCACTCTAAGGAACACCAAGCCATCAGAGGGTCTGTGGGCTATGTCAGAGGAGATGCACACCTCCCTAGATCATTGTTTAAATGTCTACCCTCCTCAGAGCTCCTCAAACATAAGCATGCCTCATCCTGGCCAATAATGATGTCCGGAAATATGTAGCTTCTCTTCAGGAACTGCTTTCCCCTCATGCTTATGAAACTTTACACTTGTGCCCAGTGGTTATTTAACCCCATACACATGATGAGACTCCAGGTGTTGTCATTTACAGAAATAAAAGCTGTCTGCTACAGCTCGTGCTACAATGAAGTCCACTCAGTTCACCAGAAAACTGCAGCTCCTGAATTTCACGTACCCTTGGAATCCTGGATACCATAGCACAGTACCCACTTCGGCCACTTTCTCCATCCTGGGGTGCCTCAGAGCTCAGAGTTCCATACAGCAGCGCACTTTGGTTATTCTTGCCCATTTTCAGGAACACTTCACTTCTGCCACCAATCGCTTTATCAGAAGTTACTATCCATTTATCCAAATCTTCTTTGCTACGGAATTGCCAGACGACCTTGGCTTGTTCCATCAAGACCTCATGCAGAGGGCGGCCTTCAGGCCCTATCCAATATTTCACAATATCATCCTTCAAACGCCTAAAATGGTCCTTCATTTCTTCTTTAATTGCTTTATCAAAACTAATTTCAGGTTTGTCCTTGGGAGAAGTTATTTCCAAAGCAACTTCTCTCTGGTGACGTTCTTCCAAATTCCCTTTAGTTTTCCTCTGAGAAGAGGCTTTGCCAGGAGCAGCCACTGGTTTCTGAAAACTACTGGAACAATAGTCTGCAAAGCGAGTCCCCCAATATGGACAAGAGGCAACTCTTGGCTTCGGGCATTTTCCGAGAATATAAGTGCCATTCAACAATTTATGAACCAAAGCCATGATAAAAATAAAATAAGAATGTAAATTTTTCCCAGGGCTACCAGGGAAAGAAGCTTCAGCAAATAGCCCAATTACACCTATAATAAGAGACAGTGAAGAGTTACTAGTGTACCAGTGAATATATCATAATTTCAAATTCAATACAGATCATGTACTGTGAAATTCATTAAGTTATTTTCTAATTCTATAAATATTTACTATGAGCAGAAAAAGGTTTACACTGTATATAATGTATCCCACTTGGCCTGTGAAAACAGGCCAAGATGAACAGAAACACAACCTCCTTCATGGAGTTAATGATCAGGCCCCAAATAATTCAAGAGTTTGCTTCAAAAGGTAGTGTCAACTTTAAAGCAAATTTTTATGCTACATTTTAAAAGAAATAATTGGTTCCTAAAATAAAATATTCAACTAATTCACTCCAAGATTGAGGCTGACATTTTAGCGCTAAGATTACAGTCTACATGTGGAGTCAGAAGACTGCACAGCTTGAACTGTTTACCCTCAAAGCAAAAACCCTCAAAGAAGTTGATCTTCTTTTCCTTGAAGTTGGCCTTTATTTCCTTGGGGGAAAGGCTGTGATAACACCTCCCCTACCTGCCTTAAGGGATTCTTCTGTTGATCAGATAGATTGATGGCTATAATAGGGTTCTCTGATCCAGTTAAGTCTGACAAGATCCCCAAGATTCTTCATGTCTAATAAGCTACTAGTCCAAGGCCCATATTTTGAGTAACAAGGTTTTGACTATCACTACTTGAGGTCCTCAAAGATAGGACCTAAACCACAGTAGCAATAATACCATTACATTTAAATGCCATTCTTAATATTTTCAAACCACCCTGACAAATATTATCTCATTTAATCCACATAAGCCTCCTATAAGACAGTCAGGTAGATATTTCCTTTCAGAAGGAAATAGATAGCAACAGGTGAAGTAACCTGCCCAAGATTACAATGCTAATCAGTATGGAAGCAAGCACTAGAACCCTGGCCTTAAATGTTCCCATCTGACACTGCAGGCTCTCTATATGTAAAACATTAGTAATATAACTTCTATGTCTATACTGAAGTAACAACTTTGCTCTTGCAAAAACATTTAATGATTGCTGGCAGGCAGTGCTCCAAGAACCAGGAAGGCTAAATAGGAAGGCTACCAATCCCCTCTCCTACTTATTCCAGCTACCCTGAAAATGAAATAAAATATGCAATGCTAATTTCATCATCTTTCTCTCACCAGAGAGGAGAAGAAACAAAAACAAAAAATCACCCACTAGTCAGAATACAGTACTGAGAAACAAGATGGAATGCAGAGAACTTTAAAAGCTTCAAAAATGCCCCGAATCTAACAGCTCAGCTCACCTGCCTTAGTTGCTTAAGAGTCTATATCAAAATGGCACCCAGACCCCTCTATCTACAACGCAGGACTGGTCACCTTTCTAGACTGCCCCTCCTCCCTCACTCCCTACATCAGGTGGCTTATGACCTCATCTCTCATAAGTCACTGCATTCCAGACGTGCACCCTACCTCCAATCTACCCCACTACTCTCAGCACCTACAGAGGGCCTAAAACAAAATTGATTCTTTATCTTCTCAGACTAAAATTCTCCAGAGGTTCTCATGGTCTTCAGAATAAAACTCAACTTTCTCCACAGGGTCTGTGAGACTCCTCCAGATCTAGCCTCTGCTCATCTCTCCGATATTCCCTCTAATCACACCCTACTCTGCTCTAATCACAGAGAACACCTGTGTTCCAGAAACTGCCACCCAGCACTCCCCGTCTGGGCATCATGTCTTAGCAGATTGTTGCTCCTAGGCCGGAAATGCCCTCTACTGATTTCTGCTGGCTAATTTATCCTTTGAGACTCAGCTCAGACATCCGTTACCTCCTCAAAGAACCCTTAATTACTAAGCTCCACCAAGACCTTTTGATGTGGTCTCACTGCATACTAGGCTTAAGCTTTTCCCCATACCATCTATTGCAGTTCCCTTGTCAGTCTCCCTGCCAGACTGGAAGTGTCTTAAAGGGAGAGACCATCTTCACTGTGGTACTTTCAACTCCCAGGATGGTGCCAGACATGCAGCAGGCTTATAATATTTGTCAAACAGATAATATCTCCACATTTATCCACCAACACTGCCACTAGTGTCTTGGTTCAGGGTTTTAGTGAAATTCCCCTAACAAAGGGCTTCTTGGGCTTCCCTGGTGTTCCAGTGATTAAGAACTCACCTTGCAATGCAAAGCACACCAGTTCGATACCTGGTTCGGGAAGATCTCATACAAAGCAAGGCAGCTAAGCCCCTACGCCACAACTACTGAGCCCACGTGCTGCAACTGCTGAGCCCACGTGCTGCAACTGCTGAAGCCCTCTTACCTAGAGCTCATACTCTGCAACAAGAGAAGCCACCACAATGAGAAGCCCACACACAACAAAGAGTAGCCCTGACTTGCCACAGCTAGAGAAAGCCCACACACAGCAATGAAGACCCACCACAGCCAAAAAATAGATAAAAAAAAATTTTTTTAAGGGGGGAGAGGCTTCTCAAACTTTAAAGTGCCTTGAATTTTATGGGAATTTTGTTAAAGTGCAGATCCTGATTTAGTGGGCACAGGATGGGGCCTGATATTCTGTATTTCTAACAAGTCCCCAGGTGATTGCTGGTGCAGAGAACGCCTTTTAGGATTTAGTAAAGTCCTAACTCATCTCTCTGCCTCTGACCTCCTCCTTCTCTCCCAATCCAACCTTTGACTGGCAACAAAGGGGATTTTTCTAAATATGATGGCCCTCCCCTTATTCAGGAATTCTGCCCAGAAATTAAAACTCTTAAAATGGTACACAAGGCCCTTCAAAATGCACCCAATTCCTTGGTCTCACTTCTCACTTTCATGGGTAATACCCTCAACTCTTAACTACAATCATGTCTTATACACAAAAAAACACATCACTCAAAAATGACAAACGTGACCAAACATTCTACTATCCTGGCTAATACAAGTGACTGCCATACCTGACCAATCAAAGCATTAGCTTCACTCTAGATACATAAGCTTCTTTCCTAATCATAGAATTACTTCCATCTCTCGACTACTTTCCCCCAAATCATATAACAGAAACCTAAGTCCAACAATAAGTCCCTTCTAACACCCTTTAAATGAGATGCCCCATAGCTTTATGTATTCTCTTTTACTACAGTAAGCCCAACTTGTTCAGCTATAAAGATGTTCCTGGTGGCTTCTGAATGGAGGGCACTGACATTGCTCTCCCTCCGTATTCTCATGAGAACCTGTGCATACATCTCACAGCCCTTACATACTATTAGAATCTTGCTTTTATATGTCTACCTCAGTAGTCTGGCTTTAATCTTGGACTATGGCTTGAACATAACTGATGCTCAAATGTCTGCTAAAATAAATGAACATCTTGTACACGGTTATGTTTTCACATGGACAAAAAATAGAAGGGAACCAGGAGAAATAACCAGTTGATCTCATGTCCTGGAATCACAGGTAATATCTAAATTTCCCTGACTTCTTTAAATGATTTTTAACCTCTACATATACAGAAATTTGGGAAATAAAGAAGCCTTTAAAATGGAATCTGTACAATCATAAACACGAATTCTCATGAATACCATGCTTAGGTTACACTAGTGAGTGGCAAATGAGTATATACAAAAAATGCATATACACTAACAGTACAAGTATAAAAATGTATGGACAAAAAAGATTTGGAGGCAAAAAAGAAAAAGACTTAGAATAGTGTGTAGGACAATGGGACTATAAGTAATAGTATTCACTATTTTTCAATCTATCAATATATAACTTTAACTGTAAGTGTTTTGTTTCATTCTATTACCGATAAACATAAAGTCAAAATCATTAACTAGATGATCTCCAGATGAAGTTGCTGAGTTTTCCTGACAGTGTAACCGAAGCGGTTAAAAGAGAGCAGTATTAGTGAAGTTTGTGCACCCAAAGCTTACGATATGCCAGAAACCGTTCTGAGTGCATCGGTATTTTCACAACAACGATGAGAAAGGTACTATAATTATTCCAATTGCAGAGACAAACAAATGGAGGTTCCAAAAGTAAATCACCCGAGGTCATACAACTAGTAAGTGGCCAAACTAAGCCCAGAGTCCGTGTTTAGTCGGGAAGCGATCGTGACCGTGCCACAGCCCCCTTACCCTTCACCTGCTAGGGCCGTGTCACTCTCACAAGCTCCCGACACGCCAACTCCAAGCAGGCGCTCACTTGTCTCCCGGCGCCTCAGAGTGACTTCCGCTCGACTCCCCGCTTTTCCAGACCGGGTACTCCACTTTTCCTGTGCGGGGCCATCTGTTTTTCTAGTCCGGAGTAAAACCAGGCCTGATGACTCTAGAGTTCCGGTCGGGTGCAGATGGAGGGAAAGAGTAATAATCTCAGAGCTCTATGAACTGAGGGGGTTTTTTTTGGTCGGCTAGATTCCCAAAGGCTTCCCCACCCTGATCGCCAACCGCCAGATTTTTTTCTGCCCTGTGTGAGAAAGTGGGGAGAATTGAGAGAAGCTTTTCGCCTCTCCTTCCGGCATCCCACCTTCAGGCTGCAAACTCCATCCCGTGTCTTTCAAATAGGACCCAGATATTGCCAACATCCTTCGCACCTAAGGATCCAGGGTTCACTCGCGCTCCATCCCTACAGCCGCCCAAGAGAGGTCCACGGCCTCAGAGGATTGGTTCTGTGAATTGCCCCCGCGGAATCTTTGGAGACCCACCACAAACTTGGGCAGCAAACCATCCTACCCGCCCTTCCTCAATCTGGCCCCGTGGGGTCGCCCACTCTGCAGAGTTTCGATTGTATCCTGTGCACTTTCAACACCGAATCTTGATTATAATTATTCATTCACTTCTCACTTCCTCTGCCACGCTGTGAGCTCTCGGGTCCAGAAGATGTTCTTCCTGTTCTCAGCACCTAGCATAACGCCAGCAGGAATTAAGCACTCAGCCTACCTGACTTTGAATGAAAAGTAGGGCTCTTAAACACGTACTCCAGGGTCCAAGACCTCGCCAAGGACAACTGCCTTTTCAAAGTTTCCTCCATCTCTCTTTTTTCACACCATCACCTCTTCCATCTTTAAATTCTGCTTTGACTTCTCTAGCCTCTACACTTACCTGATTCTGGTTCTCCTACCTTCTAGAACCTTTTCTAGCTTCCTACTTTACTGACTCTTCTTTCTCCTCCCACAATCCTAAATGCAGGTTGTCTCCAAAACCTAGCCTTCAGCCTTCCTCTTTTCTTCTTCTTTTTTTCCCCTCTCCTTCCTCTTTTCTAGCTTATATATGAGTTATCTACAGACAATCGGGTAATTTCTTCCCCTGAACGCCAACATATATTTCCAATTCCTTGACAACAGTTTCAGCTGCAGGATATACCACTAGCATCTCAAATGTGATTTGTTTAAAACAGAAAATATCACACTTACGCATTTGAACTCTTCTCATCCTTTCTGTTTCTGTAAATGCCCACATCCTTCTAAGCTGAAAATTCTTGGCTATCCTTGGCTTCTCTCCTTGAAACCTCTCACTGACCCTAAATCCTCTTTGTTTTGTTGCTCTCTTTTGATCTTTCACTCTTGTTTTCCAAATCCAGTGAAACCCCAATAGTTATTGCCCTATGAAATTGACATTCAATCTGCTGATTGCCTTACTCTGAACACAACGGTCTAATTTCATTTAAAAATCACCCAGAGATAAAGACAAAATTTCTTTGGCCTCCAAACATGCCACTCATCAATTCTAAACCGTCCATAATCTCCTACTCCATCTATACTACTCATACTTATCCTCAATTTCTTATCTGTATGGTCAGGACATTCAAGATGGCTGTTTTGCTTTCTGTACAGCCCCATGGGCCACAAGTCCTTGATTCACTGACTTGACTATCCAGTCTCTTAAGTATAGGATTAATTAGTCCCTCGGAACTTAGGAGACCACCTGACATCAACTCCCCCTTTCATAAATGGTAGCCTTTTTCTCCCTGCCACCAAGTATGGAAGATTGCTATGTTCTGTCTGCAGCCCTCAGTAGGGTGTTGGTCCAGGACCTTTTGCTTCAGATCGCCTATCCAANGACATCAACTCCCCCTTTCATAAATGGTAGCCTTTTTCTCCCTGCCACCAAGTATGGAAGATTGCTATGTTCTGTCTGCAGCCCTCAGTAGGGTGTTGGTCCAGGACCTTTTGCTTCAGATCGCCTATCCAATAAATCCTTGATGTTTCTGTCCCTGTTTCCAGGCTCTTTCATGCGTTTGGAGGTTAGGCCTATGGGATGCAGCCCAACACCATCCCAGGTGTTATCTACCTAAACCACACTCATTTCTCCTCATAAGAGAGTTCATACTTTCTCAGTTTGATGTTCCTCTCTTCCACATCCCATTCATTTGATCACAAGTATTTACACAACTTCCCCATTCCCACCTTCCCCCAACCCCCCAACTTCAGCTGACTGATCTAGTGGTAGAAAGCTGGCCAGTACTGGGTCAATCAGTTAGTCCTAGGGACTTTCTGAACTAACGTTGGAAAAGAGATCTTCTGACCCCAGGTGATGCTGGTGCAGGAGCTCCTAAGTGACCTTCTAGTACTGTGAAGAAAACTGGTTTATGGAAACAGAAAGTAATATCAAGATGCTAAGAGGGACAGAAATGGAAGCATAAAAGATGATCCAGTCGGCATTTATATTGATAGTTCTAGTTGCTGAGGCTGGGCTGCATGGTTTTTCCTTGACTTCCAAGTATAAACTCTTTTACCTAAATTTATCTGAATTGGGTTTCTTGCAACCAATAGGTCTTAATTGATACATAGAATCTACCTACTAAGAGCACACCTTAAAAAAAAAAACACACCTTAAATTCCATTTTCTCCTTAAAAATTTGTCCTAATGCCTCCATCTCATAATAACTATTTTCCTTCTGACACCCTATAATATTCATTCTTTTTTCTGTAACACTGGCACTTACTTGTGTTCAAGTGAAAACTAGATTACAAACATGACTAAACTGCTTTTTCATTGTTTTATATATACAAGACTTTTCAACAGAGGATAAAATCCTGGAAGGTAATGACTTTTGTCATATACTTTAAAATATATATATTCTACAGTAACCTGCACAAATTTAGATTGAGTTGGCACTGACTCAAGAGGCCAAAAGACAAACTTCATGAAAACCTTTAAGAAGGGCTATAATAACACAGGCAGAGGATATTGTAATAGAGCAAATGGCAAATACGATTCAACAATTTCACTTCTTGATTGAGTCCCTTCAGAGTTTAAGGAGGATCCAGGACATAATGATTTCAGAAAAGACTGTCTTGTGGGAATTTGAGGTCATGGTGTTGCTACAGATCCAGGGTTAATTCTTGGCTTTGCTAATTCAGGAACTTGACTTTATCTGTTTCATGACAAGCAACTTCATGGAAGGAGAAATGACAAACCAAACTGTCCATCTGTTAATTGACAACAGAAAACGGGCATGGTTTGAAACTCAAGATCACCTACCCAGAACATTCCCTTCTAGTGGAAAAGCCCACTTACAGGCCATGAGAAGAGTCACATAATTAGAAAGAACAGGCAGTGCCCAAGCAGATTGTTCAATAAACATGTATTGTCTAATCTTCAGTTCAGTTCAGTTCAGTCACTCAGTCGTGTCCGACTCTCTGCGACCCCATGAATCGCAGCATGCCAGNAATCTATTTTCACTTAAGGATTTAATAGCTGAGTTGATTGCACTGTCACATTTTTACTCTCCCTTCTCCTTCTAGAAACATCTATCTTCCTCTTCATTTGCTCTACTCCATATAATTCTGTGAATCCCTTTGATTGTTTTTGCCTGTGGAACATTGCTTCACCATCAACCTTAGGTTTTGTCTTCTGTTCTGAGGATGCAGAATTCTTGATTCTACTGTAACTCAGGGACCCAAACCCAGAGGCCATGAATACAATTCCAGATCTTTAGATCATTGTTGAAATCCTAACCCAAGGAACATTAAAAGAGAAGCACATTCAAAAGTTTCCATGACTACATGGAAAAGAAGCCCCAAGCTGAAGCTAGCAATTTCAGTGCAAGACAACCCACAACCTATTGTCCAGCTAAGCAGAAACACACAAAAAAAGAATATTATAAAAGCTGGTACCTGAAATCATATCATACCCATAGACAGCACAAAAAAACATTACAGGAAAATGCTTTGCACTGCATAGACAAGTGATCCAGATCCACCTGACACACCACAGGCACAAAATATCCCAAATATAAATTTGAAAACTTACCAGTCAAATCCTACTCACAAAGATCAGGTTCTACATCATATTGGATCTATAGGACTATAGATCCAGCCTGCAGAAAGGGGATCCAAACCATAGATAGCTAAACAAAATGAAAAGGGATAGAAATATGTAGCTGGAGAAAGTACATGATGAAAACCCACCAAAACAAACAAAAGAGAAGGAGATAGGATGAGGAGATAGAAGAGGAGATAGGATGTTTTCCTGAAAAAAATAATTCAGAATAATGAGAGTAAAGATGACTGAAATTTTGAAAGCTAATTGGAGTTGCCAGTAAATACACTGGAGGCCCGTATTGAGAAGGAAGAAACATGTTTACCATGCATCAAAGGAAATAAAGACAAATCAAGCAGGAATATTCAATGCATCCCCTTCTCATCTTGTTTCAATTTTTCCCAGCAACAGAGTCTTGCCAAATGAGTCAGCTCTTCCCATCAGGTGGCCAAATATTGGAGTTTCAGCTTCACCACCAGTCATTCCAATGATTATATTAATTATATANGTCGCTAAGAGTCGGACATGACTGAGCAACTTCACTTTCACTTTTCACTTTCATGCATTGGAGAAGGAAATGGCAACCCACTCCAGTGGGTTGCCTGGGGAATCCCAGGGACGGGGGAGCCTGATGGTCTGCCGTCTATGGGGTCGCACAGAGTCGGACACGACTGAAGCGACTTAGCAGCAGCAGCATGGGGAACTCTACTCAATACTCTCTAATGGCCTATAATGGGAAAAGAATCTAAAAAGAAGTAGACACATATTTTGTATAACAGATTCACTTTGCTGTACACCGGAAACTAATGAAAAACGTAAATCAATTAAACCCCAATAAAATTTTTTTTAAACACACACAAATCCAGGTACACCCAACAGGAAAAACAAACAGGCAGAGACTTTCTAAACTCATTGAACTTTCTGCAATGTTGGAGATGTTCTCTATCAGCACTCTCCAATATAGCAGTGCCTAACCAGATGTATGGATGTGAGAGTTGGACTGTGAAGAAGGCCAAGTGCCAAAGAATTGATGCTTTTGAACTGTGGTGTTGGAGAAGACTCTTGAGAGTCCCTTGGACTGCAAAGAGATCCAACCAGTCCATTCTGAAGGAGGTCAGCCCTGGGATTTCTTTGGAAGGAATCATGCTAAAGCTGAAACTCCAGTACTTTGGCCACCTCATGCGAAGAGTTGACTCCTTGGAAAAGACTCTGATGCTGGGAGGGATTGGGGGCAGGAGGAGAAGGGGACGAAAGAGGATGAGATGGCTGGATGGCATCACGGACTCGATGAATGTGAGTCTGAGTGAACTCCGGGAGATGGTGATGGACAGGGAGGCCTGGCGTGCTGCNCTCATGCGAAGAGTTGACTCCTTGGAAAAGACTCTGATGCTGGGAGGGATTGGGGGCAGGAGGAGAAGGGGACGAAAGAGGATGAGATGGCTGGATGGCATCACGGACTCGATGAATGTGAGTCTGAGTGAACTCCGGGAGATGGTGATGGACAGGGAGGCCTGGCATGCTGTGATTCATGGGGTCGCAGAGAATCGGACACAACTGAGCGACTGAACTGAAATGAACTGAACCAGATGTGGCTGTTAAACACTTGAAATGAGGGATTGAATTTTTAATTTTATTTCTTTGAATTAAGTTTAAATAGTTGCATGTGGCTAGTGGCTACCACAGTGGCCAGTGTAGTCCTAGATAATGGTGTAAGAACTCTGATTTACTCCTGAATCTGTCAGCCTGCGAAAGCCAGAGGTTAACAAACATGAAACGGAAAATAACTGAAGTATAAATTTTGCCACAGATTAAAATCATCGGAAGAGTCAGGTAATACTGACTCAGATGGTTTTAACCAGTAGAGCATTACTCTGCATTTCTTCTCCCTCATCCCCTAAATGTGGGCTTCCTTAAGATTTAGGGTTTAAAGCTTTTATCCCCCTTAGAAGTTTCATCCACTTCTACTACTTCACTGTAACCTCATTAAACAATCTGCTGTATATTCCCACATAGGATTACTTCTTTCTTTTTCAAATAAAGCCACCTGTTTTAGCATCACCTGGCTCCTAACGATGTGAGAGGTGACTTTCTGGGTGCACATGCCTGTGTAAGAGTACCTGGAGGGAATTGTTTCCAAGCAGCACAAGTATGCTAAGGATCACCTGATATGATAAGGGTCACCCAGTGTGCAGGACTTGAAATCAGAATAGCAAGTTTCCCTCATCAGAATTCAGGTACCTATTGGAACATGAGAATGTGTTCCATCCAAGGAGCAGAACCCTGAGTTTTGAAAAGGCTGAGTGGGGAGGACTTTGGGGGTAGAACACCAGTTCCCAGGGCAAGAAGAAAAAATTCTAAAGGTCTGTAAAAAACTCTTGCCTGAGCAAGGCCTCCATGGGAATCTATGCATGCATGCATGCTAAGTTGCTTCGGTTATGTCATGAGAGAGTATACCCTGCTGCATTCTTTTTAAATATCCCCTCATGCAACTAATGAATGAATAAGAAGAATGTAGTCAGTACAAGATAAAATATAGCATAATAATGTCCAAAGATCATAATATTAAAAAGGCTAGGGACTTGCCTGGTAGTCCAGTGGCTGGGACTCCGTGTTCCCAGTACAGGGAATCCAGGTTCAATCCCTGGTCAGGAATCTAGCTCCCATAGGCCACAGCAAAAGATCCCATATGCTGCAACTAAGACCAAGCACAGCCAAACAAATAAACATAAAATAAATCTTTAAAAAAAAAAAAACAGGTTAAATGTGGCCATACATTGATGTTGGTCATAGTCTCTATGAGACCAGTATAAGCAGCTTGCACAGAATCTTTTTTTTTAATTTATATTATAGTTGATTTACAAAGTTGTACTAGTTTCCCATGTACAGCAAAGTGATTAATTTGTACATATACATTTATCCATTCTTTTTCAGATTCTTTTCCCTTATGGGTTATTACAGAATATTAAGTAGAGTTTCCCTCTGCCCTACAGTAGGTCTTGCTGATCATCTATTTAAAACAATTATTTATTTATTTATTGGCTTCCCTGGGTCTTTGTTGCTGCATTCAGGATTTCTCTAGTTGCACCAAACAGGGGTTCCTCTCTAGGTGGGGTGGGCAGGCTTTTCATTGAAGTAGCTTCTCTTCTTATGGAGCATAGGCTCTAGGGAGCAGGAGCTTCAGTAGTTGCCACAGGCATGTGGGATCTTCCTGGACCAAGGATTGAACAGTGTCCCCTGCATTGAAAAGTGGATTCTTAACTCCTGAACCACCAGAAAAGCCCTATCTATTGTATTCAGGGTAAGAATCTTGATTTTAGAGCAATTAAGAGCAAATAGGGGAATTTTTTAAATTGCAAGTTTAGACAGAACATTGAACATTTTATTAGAAGAGAGAAGATATCAATTAACATTTATTGAGAATGTACTTTGTGCTGGCCACTTTTGTAAGTGTTTCACATGTGTTAAGCCATTTAATATTTAAAACAAGCCACAAGGCAGCTGCCATGATCATTAAACAGATGAAGGAACTAAGGCCCAGAAAAGCTCCAGAAATAGAACTAATTGGAACTGGGAGAAGTGATCAGTCATAAAATCATACTATTCAAAAGGAGATTAGTAATCAGGTTACACTAATGTTTGTTTGCTTGTTTTTTTAATTGTGATAAAATATATACAACCTAAAACTGATCATTTTAACCATTTTTAAAGTATACAATTCAGTGGCACTAAGTACATTCACATTGTTGGATAACCCTCACCACCATCCATTTCCAAAAATTTCCATCTTCCCAAACTGAAACTCTGTACCCACTAAGCACTAACTTCCTATTCATCACTCTCCCCAATCCCCAGCAACCACCATTCTATTCAATACTTTGTCTCTATAAATTTGACTAATCTAGATACTTCATTTATGTAGACTCATACAATATTTGCCTTTCTGTGTACGACTGATTTCACTTTTCATGAAATTTTCAAGATTTATCCATGTTGTAGCATGTTAGAATTTCCTCCCTTTTAAGGTTGAATAGTCCATTGTTTATGTAAAAGAATCAATTCACTGTATACCTGAATCATTACAAATCAACTATACTTCAAAAAAAATTTTTTTAATAGTCCATTGTTATGTATCACATTTTGTTTATCCACTCATTATTTATGGATACTTAGGGTTATTTTGACTATGATTCATAAATGCTGCTATTAACATGGATATTCAAATATCTGTTCAAGTCTCTGTTTGCACTTATTTGGATTAAAACCCCAAAGTGGACTGGCTAGGTCATACGGTACTTCCACGTTAAAAGTTTGAGGAATCACCATTGTACCTTCTATAGTGGCTGCACCATTTTACATTCCCACAAGTAATTCACAAGAGTTCCAATTTCTTCACATCTTTATCAACATTTGTTATTTTCATGTTATTTTTTTAAAAACACCCATCCTAATGCATGTGAACTGATATATTATTGTGTTATATTTTGTTTTCATTGAAGTATAATTGATTTACGTTGTTAGTTTCTGACATACAGCGAAAATACATATATATTCTTCTTGTATTCTTTTTCTGTTATGGTTTATTATAGGGCATTCAATATAGTTTCCTGTGTTAGGCTTCCTTGGTGGCTCAGAGGTTAAAGCATCTGCCTCCAATGTGGGAGACTTGGGTTTGATCCCTGGGTCAGGAAGACCCCCTGGAGAAGGAAATGGTAACCCACTCCAGTATTCTTGCCTGGAGAATCCCATGGACAGAGAAGCCTGGTAGGCTACAGTCCACAGACTCTCGAAGAGTCAGACACGAATGAACGACTTCACTTTCACTTTTATTATAGGACATTGAATATAGTTTCCTATGTTATGCAGTAGGATATTACTGTTTACCTACTTTATAAAGATAAACTGCTAAAGTTTATCTACTTTAGCAGCTTGTATCTGCTAATCCCAAACTCATAATTTATCCCTCCCTTTCCATTTTGGTAACCATAAATTTGTTTTCTATATCTGTGAGTATATACTTATTTTAAATAAGTTCATTTTTGTCATATTGTTGGTGCGGGGCAGGGTGGGTAGCCACCCTGTACAGCATGCAGGATCTTAGTTCAGAGTCCAGGGATTGAACCCAAACTCCCTGCATTGGAAGCACAGAGTATTCACCACTGGGCCACCAAGAAATTCTGTGTAATAGTTTAGATTCCTCATATGAATAATATCATATGGTATTTATCTTTCTATTTCTGACTTAGTTCACTTAGTATGGTAATCTCTAGGTCCATCCATGTTACTGCAGATCTCATTATGGTTTTGATTTGTGTTTTCTTATATATTAGTTGTTTGATTTTTTTTAAGCATGAGAAACCCCAGGAGTTTCCTGATAGTCTAGTGGTTAGAATTTGGTGCTTTCACTGCTGTGGCTTGGGTTTGATCTCTGGTTGTGCAACTGAGATCTTACAGGCTGTGTGATACAGCAAAAATTAAAAAAAAAAAAAGGAAAACCTATGTGTATTTATTAGCAGTGGAAAAAGGGAAGCTGAAAGGAGGGAAATTGTTTAAATCAAGAAGGAAGGGCATGAGGGACTTCCCTGGCCATCCAGTATTTAAAGACTCTGAGCCTTGAATGCAGGAAGCACAGGTTCCATCCCTGGTCAGGGAACTAAGATCTCATATGCTGTGTGGCATGGCTGAAAAAATTTTTTTTTAAAAAGAAGGAAGGGCATGGAAAGGCAGGCAGAGGAGGGTGGGAGTAGTATGTGAGGGAAATAAAGACAAAGGGTTGGGGAAAAGATTATTTAGGTTGATCCAGTTAGTTTTGTATCTTCTTCTCCCTTGGCCTCCCAGGAGTTCCCAGGTAATGGGCTTCACCACAGCTTAACTGTATCCTCCTTCATAACAAAACTGAAACCCATCCAAATTAGAAATGGAGACAGTATGTCCACTTGTGGATACTGGACAGCCAAATGTCCTGAAATGATAAAACAATGAAAGGAACAAAATGAGATAGATCAAGAGCAGGCCACTGTAAAGAAATGCCCTGTTGCTCAAAATGAAATAAATACTAGAAGCATCATTTGGAAGCCTGGGACCAGAGGACACTAAAGCCACTGAGCATGGGACCTGAACCAGGCGATCCCTGCAGTCCCCTGTGATGAAGAGGGAAAAGAGGAAGAAGCATTGTCCAGTGCTGGCCAACCTTAGCAGGTAGCATGGTCTTTATGCAGTTTTCAATTAAGTGGGATAATATATGCAAAGTGTTAGCATAATTTTTGGAATTTTTTGTGTTCACAAAAAAGTAGCTAGCTATTATTGTTGAACTCTAGGACAGTGCTCAACAAGTCCACAGTCCAGTGCAGGACATGGCACCAAATTTAAAAAATGCCAGCACAGGGTGAGAGGAATGAATAGAGGGACATACAAGGTGCAGGGTGGCCCAAAGGTGTGATGGGCCAGGCCTTGAATGTAACACTTTTGCGGCATTTTCTCTTTTAATCTTTGCAACCTTATGAAGTACTTATGAAGTAGGTACTAATATTATGCCTATTTCACAGGTAAGGAAACTGGATCTTACAGATTTAAGTAACTTGCTAGTCACAGGCTTGTCATAGCTGGTAAAGCAGTGGATCTGGGATTCCAAACTATGTCTCTTGCCTTTCTCTAGGCTACAAGCGCATTATCTACTACTCTGCATCTTATCTGCTCACGTGCGTCAGGGAGTAGCTCCTGGAAACTGAGATGAGTACTAAAGGATAAAGCATTTAAAACATGGGAGGGGAAGAGGCAATCCAGTGAGGCAGCATGCATGCCCCAAAGCACAGAATTATGAAAGAGATCAAGTATCTGAAGAAAAAGAGTTCTGCTTGGCCGAATGGTGACGATTTCCATGGATTAGGTTCACAGCGTCAAGCCTAGGGCCAATGTGTGTTGAGTTTTCTGTCACTGGCAGCCAAAGCACCCTAACTGATGAGGTTGTGAGGAAGAAATTAGAACACATCTATAGTAAGGGGAGACACAAGGTCAAAGACTTTACTTTTCAGACAAAAAGATGTGTTAAAAGGAAGGCTCCAGCAGAAAAAGAGAGCTTGAAGACACAGAAAAGGGCAATAATCAATAGAATAATGGTTCAGAGAAATAGAAGTAGCAGCATGTAGGGCATCAGAGTAGGGTTTTTCGTTTGTTTGTTTGTTTGTTTTTTGGTGGTGGTGGTTTTGGTTTTTTGCATTTTTTGTTTTTTACTTTTTGGCTACACCCCATGGCATGTGGGGTCTTGGTTCCCTGAGCAGGATTCAAACCTGTGCCTCCTGCATTGGAAGGTGGAGTCTTAGCCATGGGATCGCTAGGGTAGTCCCCTTAAGAAGAGCTTTAGACAGAAGGGAATGCCCACCAGTCCCTGGAATAGAGTAGGCACTCAATATTTATCAAGTGAGGGAGTTGATGATTTGGAATCTTCTGAAAACTCCTACATATTGACAGACAACTTGTTTAAAGAAGTCTGCATTCTTCTCCATTTCAGTCTTTCTGAGCACTGTCAGAGGGTTACTCTTAACCTTAGTACATGATAATATGCATGTGCTACTTATTTTAGGAAATATCAGGGACAGAAAAGAGTCCCTGATCTTGACCCTCAGATGTAATTTTGGGGCTTCTCTGTGTCGAGACTGGTGTTTTTCAAAATGAGACCATCCCATACTTCAGGAAATCACCCATGGGTGTGTTAAAAATGCAAATTCCTTGGTCTCACCTACTGAATCAGACTCTGCACTTTAATAAGCTCCTAGTTAATTCTCAGTTAACTCAAGAACTGCTATCCTAGATGGAGCAGGGATGGCGTCTTGTTCACCTCTGTTTCCTCAGTACCTGGTTCATGTGCTCAATTGAATGTTTTTGTTGTTGATGTTGTTTATGGTGGCTTGTGGGGTTTTAGTTCCCTGACCAGGGATTGAACCCCAGCCTTTGGCAGTGAAAACTCAGAGTCCTAATTACTGAAATGCCAGGGAATTGCCTCAATTGAAAGTTTGACACGTGAATGTGTAAATCTTGGAATCCTCTGCTACTAAGTAAGCCACAGGTTTGACTTTTGATAAATATTTTAAGTTATAGGATTTACTTATATTAGTGGTTCCATTGTGTGTTATATCTATTGTTATAGGGGTCTCAAGTAACAAGTAATCATACTAAAAGTCAAAGTTGACAAATAAATTAACTTATAAAAATAACTTTTCTTTTCTGGTTGTGCCGCATGGGATTGAACCCAGATCCCCGGTAGTGGAAGCTTGGAGTCCCAACCACTGAACCACCAGGGAAGCCCCTTCTTCTAAAAATAATTTTAAAGACAAAAGTTATCCCAATGGTCACATCCTTTTCACTGCCTGGCATTTTGACACGCTTTTCATGAGTGCTTTTTTGAGTATAGAGGACACTTCAGGGTATGTATGTATCAAGTATAGACAGCATCTGTTATGTGTGCTGAGGCAGGAAAAATTTATGAACCATGCAGCTATACTGAGAAAGGCCAGAGAGAGGGCTGATTTTCAGCATCCTAAGACCATTTCTCACTCACCAGAAAGGAACAATTAAATACAAGGAAGCCCAGGTTTCCCATTTAATAAGCATTCAACATGTTTAGCACGTACAGCTTAGTTACACCTATAGTCATTTAATCTCTGACAAAGGAGGCAAGAATCAACAATGGAGAAAAGAGTTTCTGCAGGAAGTGGTGCTGGGGAAGCTAGACAGCCACACGCAGATCATTGACGTTATAACACTCCCTCATACCATAAGCAAAAATTAACTCAAAATGGCTTAAAGACTTAAATATAAGACACGACACCATAAGACTCCCAGAAGAGAACATAGGCAAAACATTCTCTGAAATAAATCTAACCAAATTCTTCTTAGATCAGCCTCCCAAGGCAACAGAAACAAAATAAAAAATAAACCAACAGGACCTAAATTTACAATCTTTTGCAGAGCAAAGGAAACACACACACAGTGAAAAACAACCTACAGACTGGGAGAAAATATTGGCAAATTATGCACCTGACAAGGGCTTAATTTCCAAAATATATAAACAGCACATATAAACTTGATAACAAAATCCAAATGACCCAATCAAAAAATGGGCAGAAGACCTAAACAGACATTTTTCCAAAGAAGACATATAGATGGCCAATAGGCACATGAAAAGATGCTCACCACTGCTAATCATTATAGAAACGCAAATCAAGCTATCACCTCACACCAGTTAGAATCCTGTGTGCATACATGCTCACTCGCTCAGTCGTGTCTGACTCTTTTGTGACCCCATGGACTGTAGCCTGCCAGGTTTCTCTGTCCATGGGATTCTCCAGGCAGGAATACTGGAATGGGTTGTCATTTCCTCCTCCAGGTGATCTTCCCAACGTAGGGATTGAACCCATCGCTCCAGTATTAGCAGGCAGATTCTTTATCAGTGAGACACTCCGGAAGCACCACCATTTTAAATGGCCATCATTAAAAAGTCTACAAATACCAGGGAATTCCCTGGCGATCCAGTGGTTGGGACTTGGTGCTCTAATTGCCAGGCCCCAGGTTTGATCCCTGGTCAGGGAACTAAAATCCCACAAGCCTCGTGGTGCCACCAAAATAATAATAAAAATATAAAATAATAAATAACAAATGCTAGAGAGGGTGTGGAGAAAAGGGTACCCTTCTATACTGTTAGTGAGAATGCAAGTTTGTGCAATCACTATAGAGAACAGTACGGAGGTTTTTCACAAAATAAAAATATTGCCACATACTCTAGCAATCCTACTCCTAAGCATGCTGCTGCTGCTGCTGCTAAGTCACTTCAGTTGTGTCTGACTCTGTGCGACCCCATAGATGGCAGCCCACTAGCTTCCCCCGTCCCTGGGATTCTCCAGGCAAGAACAGTGGAGTGGGTTGCCATTTCCTTCTCTAATGCATGAAAGCGAAAAGTGAAACTGAAGTCGCTCAGCCATGTCCGACTCTTCGCAACCCCATGGACTGCAGCCTACCAGGCTCTTCCGTCCATGGGATTTTCCAGGCGAGAGTACTGGAGTGGGGTGCCATTGCCTTCTCCAACTCCAAGGCATACCTCCAGACAAAATTCTAATTTGAAAAGATACATGTACCCCTCTGTCATAGCAGCACTATTCACAGTATCCAAGACATGGAAACAAACTAAATGTCCAACAAGAGATGAATGGATAATGAAAATGTGGTATATACATATATACAATGGAATATTACTCAGCCATAAAAAGAATGAAAGAATGCCATTTGCAGCAACATGGATGGATCCAGAGATTATCATACTAAGCAAAGTAAGTCAGAAAGAAAAAGACACATACCATATGATATTGCTTATATGTGGCATCAAAAAAAATGACATAAATGAACTTACTTACAAAGTAGAAATAAACTCAGAGATATAGAACACAAACAGGGTTACCAAAGGAGAAAGGAGAAAAGGAGTAAATTAGGAATTTGGGATTAAAACATACACAGTATTATATATAAAATAGACAACCAACAAGGACCTACTGCATAGCATAGGAAACTATATTCAATACCTTGTAACAACCTATAATGGAAGAGAATGTGAAAAAAGAATATATACGTATAAATGAATCACTTTGCTATACATCTGAAAGTAATACAACATTGTAAACCAACTATATTTCAGTAAAAATTTTTAAAAAGATAAGGCTTCCCTGGTGGTCCAGTGGTTAAGACTCTGCTCCCAGATCTGGGAACTAAGATCCTACATGCCTCATGGTGCAACCAAAAATAAAACAAACATTTAAAAAAGGAAAAAAGATACATGCACCCCCAATGTTCATAGCAACACTATTTACAATAGCCAAGACATAGAAGCAACATCCACTGACAGACAAATGGATAAAGAACATGTATGTGTGTGTATATATATGTATATACACATATATACACACAATGGAATACTACTTGGCCATGAAAAAAGAATGAAATAATGCCACAGCAACATGGATGGACCTAGAGATTATCACACCAAGTGAAGTAAGTNGTCACTTCAGTTGTGTCTGACTCTGTGCGACCCCATAGATGGCAGCCCACTAGCTTCCCCCGTCCCTGGGATTCTCCAGGCAAGAACAGTGGAGTGGGTTGCCATTTCCTTCTCTAATGCATGAAAGCGAAAAGTGAAACTGAAGTCGCTCAGCCATGTCCGACTCTTCGCAACCCCATGGACTGCAGCCTACCAGGCTCTTCCGTCCATGGGATTTTCCAGGCGAGAGTACTGGAGTGGGGTGCCATTGCCTTCTCCAACTCCAAGGCATACCTCCAGACAAAATTCTAATTTGAAAAGATACATGTACCCCTCTGTCATAGCAGCACTATTCACAGTATCCAAGACATGGAAACAAACTAAATGTCCAACAAGAGATGAATGGATAATGAAAATGTGGTATATACATATATACAATGGAATATTACTCAGCCATAAAAAGAATGAAAGAATGCCATTTGCAGCAACATGGATGGATCCAGAGATTATCATACTNGGAAACAAACTAAATGTCCAACAAGAGATGAATGGATAATGAAAATGTGGTATATACATATATACAATGGAATATTACTCAGCCATAAAAAGAATGAAAGAATGCCATTTGCAGCAACATGGATGGATCCAGAGATTATCATACTAAGCAAAGTAAGTCAGAAAGAAAAAGACACATACCATATGATATTGCTTATATGTGGCATCAAAAAAAAATGACATAAATGAACTTACTTACAAAGTAGAAATAAACTCAGAGATATAGAACACAAACAGGGTTACCAAAGGAGAAAGGAGAAAAGGAGTAAATTAGGAATTTGGGATTAAAACATACACAGTATTATATATAAAATAGACAACCAACAAGGACCTACTGCATAGCATAGGAAACTATATTCAATACCTTGTAACAACCTATAATGGAAGAGAATGTGAAAAAAGAATATATACGTATAAATGAATCACTTTGCTATACATCTGAAAGTAATACAACATTGTAAACCAACTATATTTCAGTAAAAATTTTTAAAAAGATAAGGCTTCCCTGGTGGTCCAGTGGTTAAGACTCTGCTCCCAGATCTGGGAACTAAGATCCTACATGCCTCATGGTGCAACCAAAAATAAAACAAACATTTAAAAAAGGAAAAAAGATACATGCACCCCCAATGTTCATAGCAACACTATTTACAATAGCCAAGACATAGAAGCAACATCCACTGACAGACAAATGGATAAAGAACATGTATGTGTGTGTATATATATGTATATACACATATATACACACAATGGAATACTACTTGGCCATGAAAAAAGAATGAAATAATGCCACAGCAACATGGATGGACCTAGAGATTATCACACCAAGTGAAGTAAGTCAGAAAGTGAAAGACAAATACCATATGATATCACTTACATGTGCAATCTAAAATATGAAATTGAGCTTATTCACAAAACAGAAAGAGACTCACAAGCATAGGAATCAAATTTATGGTTATCAAAGAGAAAAGGGGATGGAAGAAGGATAAATTAGTTTACATTCTGCAGACACAAATGTATAGTAGAGGGAACTATATTCAACATCCTGTAATAAATAAACCATAATGGAAAGAATACCTCAATAACTTTGCTGTGTATCAAAAACTAACAGAACATTGTAAATCAATAATATTTCAAAAAATATATACTGGAAGCATAATAACTATAAGGATAGTGAAATTGGGTTCTGTTACTGAAAGCTAAATGTGAAATCCAGCTGTTGCTTAGTCACTAAGTCCTGCCTGATTCTTTTGTGACCCCATGGACTATAGCCCACCAGACTTTTCTGTCCATGGAATTCCCCAGGCAAGAATACTGGAGTGGGTTGTCACTTCCTTCTCCAGTGGCTCTTCCCAGCCCAGGGATTGAACCTGCATCTCCTCATTGCAGGTTTGTTCTTTACCACGAAATCCAGGAGGCTTCCTTTACAGCACACAACAAGGGCTTAAACACCTGCAGTGGGTCAGCAGGGAAAGGTGAGGCCCAGGATTATCATCCAGAGAAGGCAATGGCACCCCACTCCAGTACTCTTGCCTGGAAAATCCCATGGACGGCAGAGCCTGGTAGGCTGCAGTCCATGCGGTCTCGAACAGTCGGACACGGCTGAGTGACTTCACTTTCACTTTTCACTTTCATGTATTAGAGAAGGAAATGGCAACCCACTCCAGTACTGTTGCCTAGAGAATCCCAGGGATGGGGGAGCCTGGTGGGCTTCCATCTTTGGGATTGCACAGAGTCAGACATGACTGAAACGACTTAGCAGCAGCAGCAGGATTATCACCAGGATAGTTTAAGCTTCAGTAAAAGTTAAACTTCCAAGCAGTGCAGGTGAGCTAAGGGTCCTGGTTAGGAAATAATGGGATCACAACACATGGAATGAGGATATCTGATTGATGCTCCTGAAGATCTTGAATTTCCAGATTCTTCTGACCCCCCTGAACCTACAGAAATGGCCCACCATCCCTTACCTCTTGCTTGTAGACAGTGCAGAAGTTGGTACCCTGCAACACTGCATGTACCCTCCTCAAAATATGCCTGTATCTCCCTCCTGGATACTAGGCTTATAAATACAGTTGAAACACTATATATAATCCAGTACAGAACATATTGGGTCTGATAAAGAAGGGACTATACTCTAAAGGAGCTGCAAGAACTAGCCCAGTATGTAATGGCAGGAACTGGGAGAGAAGCATGGGACTGGAGTCGAGGATGCTTTATCAGGGCACCAGATTTTTAAATTGGATCCAGTTCAGTTCAGTCGCTCAGACGTGTCAGACTTTTTGCGACCCCATGGACTGCAGCACACCAGGCTTCCCTGTCCATCACCAACTTCTGGAGCTTGCTCAAACTCATGTCTATTCAGTTGGTGATGCCATCCAACCACTTCATCCTCTGACGTCCCCTTCTCCTCCTGCCTTCAATCCTTCCCAGCATCAGGGTCTTTTCCAATGAGTCAGTTCTTTGCATCAGATGGCCAAAATATCAGAGTTTCAATTTCAGCATCAGTCCTTTCAATGAATATTCAGGTCTGATTTCCTTTAGGATTGACTGGTTTGATCTCTTTGCAATCCAAGGGACTCTCGAGAGTCTTCTCCAACACCACAGTTCAAAAGTGTCAATTCTTTGGCCCTCAGCTTTCTTTATAGTCCAACTCTCACATCCATACATGATGACTGGAAAAACCATAGTTTTGATTAGACAGACCTTTGTCAGCAAAGTAATGTCTAAGTTTGTCACAGCTTCTCTTCCAAGGAGCAAGTGTCCTTTTAATTTCATGGCTGCAGTCACCATCTTCAGTGATTTTAGAGCCCCCAAAAATAAAGCCTGTCACAGTTTCCATTGTTTCCTCATCTATTTGCCATGAAGTGATGAGACCAGAAGCCATGATCTTAGTTTTCTGAATGTTGAGCTTTAAGCCAACTTTTTCACTCTCCTCTTTCACTTTCATCAAGAGGCTCTTTAGTTCTTCTTCACTTTCTGCCATAAAGGTGGTATTCCCTGGGAATTGTTAATAGGGTTTGCCAGTGACAGTATTTAAGACAAAAAACCAAGCTATATCAATGAATGTTGAGTTTTAAGCCAGATATTTCACTCTCCTCTTTCACCTTCATCAAGAGATTATTTAGTTTCTCTTCACTTTCTGCCATAAGGGTAGTGTCATCTGCGTATCTGAGGTTATTGATATTTCTCCCAGCAATCTTGATTCCAGCTTGTGTTTCATCCAGCCCGATTTTCTCATGATGTACGCTACATATAAGCTAAATAAGCAGAGGGACAGTATACAGCCTTGATGTACTCCTTTCCCAATTTGGAACCAGTCCGTTGTTCCATGTCTGGTTCTAACTGTTGCTTCTTGACCTATATACAGATTTCTCTGGTGGCAGGTAAGGTGGTCTGGTATTCCTATATCTTTAAGAATTCTCCACTGTTTGTTGTGATCCACACAGTTAAAGGCTTTGGCATAGTCAATAAAACAGAAGTAGGTGTTTTTCTGGAACTCTCTTGCTTTTTTCATGATCCAAAGGATGTTGGTGATTTGATCTCTTGTTCCTCTGCCTTTTATAATTCAGCTTGAACATGGAAGTTCACAGTTGACATATTGTTGAAGCCTGGCTTGGAGAATTTTGAGCATTATTTTGCTAGCATGTGAGATGACTGCAATTGTGCAGTAATTTGAACATTCTGTGGCATTGCCTTTCTTGGTGATTGGAATGAAAACTGACCATTTCCAGTCCTATGGCTGCTGCTCAGTTTTCTAAATTAGCTGGCATATTGACTGCAGCACTTTCACAGCATCATCTTTTAGGATTTGAAATAGCTCAACTGAAATTCCATCACTTCCACTATCTTTGCTTGCAGTGATACTTCCTAAGGCCCACTTGACTTCACATTCCAGAATGTCTGACTCTAGGTGAATGATCACATCATTGTGCTTATCTTGGTCATGAAGATCTTTTTTGTATAGTTCTTCTGTGTATTCTTGCCACCTCTTCTTAATATCTTCTGCTTCTGTTAGGTCCATACTGTTTCTGTCCTTTATTGTGCCCATCTTTGCATGAAAAGCAGAGACATTACTTTGCTGACTAAGGTCCATCTAGTCAAGGCTATGGTTTTTCCTGTGGTCATGTATGGATGTGAGAGTTGGACTGTGAAGGCTGAGCGCCGAAGAATTGATGCTTTTGAACTGTGGTGTTGGAGAAGACTCTTGAGAGTCCCTTGGACTGCAAGGAGATCTAACCAGTCCATTCTGAAGGAGATCAACCCTGGGATTTCTTTGGAAGGAATGATGCTGAAGCTGAAACTCCAGTACTTTGGCCACCTCATGTGAAGAGTTAACTCATTGGAAAAGACTTTGATGCTGGGAGGGATTGGGGGCAGGAGGAGAAGGGGACGACAGAGGATGAGATGGCTGAATGGCATGACTGACTTGATGGACGTGAGTCTGAGTGAACTCTGGGAGTTGGTGATGGACTGGGAGGCCTGGTGTGCTGCGATTTGTGGGGTTGCAAAGAGTCAGACACGACTGAGCGACTGAACTGAACTTAACTTGCATGAAATGTTCCCTTGGTATCTAATTTTCTTGAAGAGATCTCTAGTCTTTCCCATTCTATTGTTTTCCTCTATTTCTTTGTATTGATCACTGAGGAAGGCTTTCTTATCTCTCAGTGGTATTCTTTGGAACTCTGCATTCAGATGGGTTTATCTTTCCCTTTCTCTTTCGACTTTTGCTCCTCTTCTTTTCTCAGCTATTTGTAAGTCATCCTCAGACAACCATTTTGCCTTTTTGCATTTCTTTTTCTTAGGGATGGTCTTGATCACCACCTCCTGTAAAACATCATGAACCTCCTTCCATAGTTCTTCAGGGACTCTCTTAGAACTAATCCCTTGAATCTATTTGTCACTTCCAGTATATAATCCCAAGGGATTTGATTTAGGTCATACTGAAGAATCTAAGCTACTCAATTTTGTTAACATAAAAACTCCATTTTGTAAGGTTCTGGGACAAGAGCCTTTGGAAATCCCTGACCTCACTCCACCACCCACGAGCCAATCGGACCCCAGACCAGAATCTCCTGACTTAACGTTCAGGAACTTGTGGTCTACCTAGGTAATAGGGACCAATCAAAAACCAACAGACAACCCTTCGAAAGAAAGTGACCAATCAGACGTCCCCCTTCCTAGAAATTCTTTTTTTTCATGAACACTCCCTATATAAGCAATGTAATCCAAAACCCAGGGCTCCTCCCTATAGCCGCTGCCCCAGCTGGAGCTTGGTAATAAAGTCTTTCTTGCTTTTGCATGGGATATCAGCTCCCTGGTGGCCATTGGGAGATTTTGTGACTTGGGCCTAACAATACCTGAATGGTCAGTGGTTTTCCCTACTTTTTTCAAGTCTGAATTTTTCAATAAGCAGACCTGGGACATGTGGCATGTGGCATAAGCCCTCTTGGAGGAGGTCGCCATTAGTGCCACCATAGAGGTGCAGAGCAGAGGACCCACAAACTGCAGAACAATTATACCAACGAAATTCTCACATTTTTAAGAAAGTTTTAGGGCAATGCCACCCCACTCCAGTACTCTTGCCTGGAAAATCCCATGGACAGAGGAGCCTGGTAGGCTGCAGTTCATGGGGTCACTGAGGGTCAGACACAACTGAGCGACTTAACTTTCACTTTTCACTTAAATGCATTGGAGAAGGAAATGGCAACCCACTCCAGTGTTCTTGCCTGGAGAATCCCAGGGACAGGGGAGCCTGGTGGGCTGCCATCTATGGGGTCACACAGAGTTGGACACGACCGAAGTGACTTAGCAGCAGCCTCAGGGCCCAAAACAGATTTCCCAACCTGAGAATCCAGCAAAGGGACTGAGAACCCCCAGGGAATATGACTTTGAAAACCAGTGGGATTTCATTATAAAACTTACGCAGGACTGGGAAAAGAGACACTTGGAGGGCACAAACAAAACCTTGTGCACACTAGGACTCAGGAGAAAGGAGCAGTGACCACACAACAAACTGAGTCAGACTTGCCTGTGAGCGTCCCAGGGTCTCCAGTGGAGGCATGGGTCAACAGTGGCCTGCCGTGGGGTCAAGGGCAATGAATACAACAGTACTGGCATAAGTCCTTTTGAAAGAGGTCACCATTACAGCCATTACCCCTACCATAGTTTGGCCTCAGGCCAAACTACAGGGAAGAAACACAGCCCCACCTATCAAAAGAAAATTGGATTAAAGATTTACTGAGCATGGCATGATGCTAAAGCTGAAACTCCAGTACTTTGGCCACCTCATGCGAGAGTTGACTCATTGGAAAAGACTCTGATGCTGGGAGGGATTGGGGGCAGCAGGAGAAGGGGACAACCGAGGATGAGATAGCTGGATGGCATCATGGACTCTATGGACGTCAGTCTGAGTGAACTCCGAGAGATGCTGATGAACAGGGAGGCCTGGCGTGCTGCAATTCATGGGGTCGCAAAGAGTCAGACACGACTGAGCGACTTAACTGAACTGAACTGAGCATGGCCCTGCCCAACAGTAAAACTCAGATTCCCCCACAGCCAGTCCCTCCCATCAGGAAGCTTCCACCAGTTCTTATCCTTCTCCATCAGAGGGCAGATAGAATGAAAACCACAATCAAAGAAAACTAACCAATCTGATCACATAGATCACAGCCTTGTCGAACTCAATGAAACTATGAGCCAGGCCATGACAGACAGGTCATGGTGGAGAGTTCTGACAAAACCTGGAGAAGGGAATGGCAAACCACTTCAGTATTCTTGCCTTGAGAACCCCATGAACAGTATGAAAAGGCAAAAAGATACAACACTGAAAGATGAACTCCCCAGATTGGTAGGTGCCCAATATGCTACTGGAGAAGAGTGGAGAAATAACACCAGAAAGAATGAAGAGATGGAGCCAAAGTGAAAATACCACCCAGTTGTGGATGTGACTGGTGATAGAAGTAAAGTCCGATGCTGTAAAGAGCACTATTGCATAGGAATCTGGAATGTTAGGTCCATGAATCAAGGATAATTGGAAGTGGTCAAACAGGAGATGGCAAGAGTGAACATCAACATTTTGGGAATCAGCGAACTATAATGGACCGGAATAGGTTAATTTAATTCAGATGACCATTATATCTACTACTGTGGGCAACAATCCCTTAGAAGAAATGGAGTAGCCCTCACAGTCAACAAAAGAGTCAGAAATGCAGAACTTAGGTGCAATCTCAAAAATGACAGAATGATCTGTTCGTTTCCAAGGCAAACCATTCAATATCACAGTAATCCAAATCTATGTTCCAATGAGTAATGCTGAAGAAGCTGAAACTGAATGGTTCTATGATGACATACAAGACCTTCTAGAACTAACACCAGAAAAAAAGATGTCCTTTTCATCATAGGGGACTGGAATGCAAAAGTAGGAAGTCAAAAGATACCTGGAGTAACAGGAAGTTTGGCCTTGGGAGAACAAAATGAAGCAGGGAAAAGGCTAACAGATTGTTGCTAAGAGAACACACTGGTCATAGCAAACACCCTCTTCCAACAACACAGCAAACGACTCTACACATGGACATCACCAGATGGTCAATAACGAAATCAGACTGATTATATTCTTTGCAGCAGAAAATGGAAAAGCTCTATACAGTCAGCCAAAACAAGATTGGGAGCTGACTGTGGCTCAGATCATGAACTCCTTACTGCAAAATTGGATTAGCGGGAGTTTATTGATTTGGGAGTACTCTAAGTCACACAATTTATCACTCTGCCAAGGACCCCAGGATATGGTACAAATTTGTTATAAGGATGGCTCTTAGAGGCATGGAAAACTTTATAGACCACATGAGGTAAAAAAATGCCAGAGTTGCCAAGACATATAGTGTAGGAAGAGATTAAAAAATTTAGAGAAGTCAGCAGGAGGTGGATGTACTTAAGGTCAGAAATCCCACAGAATGATCATGTTCTGTGGGAAGACCAAGAGGAGACCTGTGAATTCATTAAGACTTTAAGGAATGTGATGGTAAGGGGTGCACCAGCATCACCAAAAGTTCAGTTGTGGTTTTCCTTTACAGGCTAGGACTGACAGTAGGAGCAGCTGTTGGAAAACTGGCTTCTGAAAGGGGAGCAATAGGATTTTGAAATAAGAAGTCAGGTAATATCACTTAATTGCAAGAAGCCAGGCAGATGCAATTATTATGAAGAGTGGAAAAGTCAGAATGACAGCTGCAGAATCCTGACCCTCAGAGAATCATGGACATGGTTAACAGAATACAGCATCCCCAAAGACAAAATAGATAGTCAAACAAGTGTATTCCTCAATTTTTAATCAGAAGAAATTAAGGTTGGGTGACCAGGGGCTGAGGGCAGTTGCCCCAATGGATAGTGACCATCCTTTGCCCACTTTTAGATCTGGGTCAGTTTTCAGACCCTGAACTCATTAAGAGATGGTTAGTTCACCAAAAGGAGGACTCTACAACAGCATGGCAAATTACACAGTAATGATTTCCTTGTCCTCTCAAAGTTCACATACCTACTTGTATGACTCTTTAATATATTTTAGATACAGTTGTAAGGAACAGGTTACAGATTCATTTAAAATGTTTAATGAATTCATAGTATTTTTTCCTGCATTTAAACAGCAGGAATCTATTTCCCACAGTTCTGGAAGCTAGGAGTCTAAGGCTGCCAGCATGGTTGGGTTCTGGTGAGGACCCTCTTCAGGTACAGACTGCTATCTTTCTGTAGTGTCCTCACCTGGCAGAAGTGGTGAGAAAGCTCTCTAGTGTCTCTTTGATAGGGCACTTAATCTTATTCATGAGAGTCCCACCCTTATAACCTAAAGAAACAAAGAAAGTTGCTCAGTTGTGTCTGACTCTTTGTGACCCCATGGACTGTAGCCTACCAGGCTCTTCCATACATGAGATTTTCCAGGCAAGAATACTGGAGTGGGTTGCCATTTCCTTCTCCAGGAGATCTTCCTGGACCTCATGCCAAGTTGCAACTAAGCCCCTGTGCCACAACTACTGAAGCCTGCACGCCCTAGACCCTGTGCTCTGCAACAAGAGAAGCTACTGCAATGAAAAGCCTGCCACCACAGCTAGAGTTGCCTCTGCTACGGCAACTAGAAAAAACCTGTGTGCAGCAATGAAGACCCAGCACCATCAAAAATAAAAAATTAAAATTAAAAATAAATAATGATGAAAAATCCATATTCAGTGTAATAAGTTCACACAACTTTGAACTTTTGTATACCATAGTATACAAAAAGCAAAAATTTCCCATTTCCAACACTATTCCTCCAGCCCCTACTCACTCTACTGTAATTCATCTCCCCAATTTTATAATTATAGACATTTATTGAGTACTTACTCTTTACCAGGAAGTATTTAAAGCACTTTTTTATATGTTAAGTAATTTATACCTTGTGTGTGCTATGCGCTCAGTAGCTTCAGTTATGTCTGACTCTGACTCCGTGAACTGTAGCCCACCAGGCTCCTCCATTCATGAGATTCTCCAGACAAGAATACTGGACTGAGTTGCTGTGCCCGCCTCCAGGGGATCTTCCTGATTCAGGGATTGAACCTGTGGTTTCCTGGGTCTTCTGCATAAAGAAGAAAGAAAGAAAGAAAGAAAGAAAGTCGCTCAGTTGTGTCTGACTCTTTGCAACCCCATGGACTGCGGATTCTTTACCCACTAAGCCACCTGAAAAGCCCAATTTACAGCTTGCTGCTGCTGCTGCTGCTGCTGCTGCCAAGTCACTTCAGTCGTGTCTGACTCTGTGCAACCCCATAGACGGCAGCCTNGTATTTTTTCCTGCATTTAAACAGCAGGAATCTATTTCCCACAGTTCTGGAAGCTAGGAGTCTAAGGCTGCCAGCATGGTTGGGTTCTGGTGAGGACCCTCTTCAGGTACCGACTGCTATCTTTCTGTAGTGTCCTCACCTGGCAGAAGTGGTGAGAAAGCTCTCTAGTGTCTCTTTGATAGGGCACTTAATCTTATTCATGAGAGTCCCACCCTTATAACCTAAAGAAACAAAGAAAGTTGCTCAGTTGTGTCTGACTCTTTGTGACCCCATGGACTGTAGCCTACCAGGCTCTTCCATACATGAGATTTTCCAGGCAAGAATACTGGAGTGGGTTGCCATTTCCTTCTCCAGGAGATCTTCCTGGACCTCATGCCAAGTTGCAACTAAGCCCCTGTGCCACAACTACTGAAGCCTGCACGCCCTAGACCCTGTGCTCTGCAACAAGAGAAGCTACTGCAATGAAAAGCCTGCCACCACAGCTAGAGTTGCCTCTGCTACGGCAACTAGAAAAAACCTGTGTGCAGCAATGAAGACCCAGCACCATCAAAAATAAAAAATTAAAATTAAAAATAAATAATGATGAAAAATCCATATTCAGTGTAATAAGTTCACACAACTTTGAACTTTTGTATACCATAGTATACAAAAAGCAAAAATTTCCCATTTCCAACACTATTCCTCCAGCCCCTACTCACTCTACTGTAATTCATCTCCCCAATTTTATAATTATAGACATTTATTGAGTACTTACTCTTTACCAGGAAGTATTTAAAGCACTTTTTTATATGTTAAGTAATTTATACCTTGTGTGTGCTATGCGCTCAGTAGCTTCAGTTATGTCTGACTCTGACTCCGTGAACTGTAGCCCACCAGGCTCCTCCATTCATGAGATTCTCCAGACAAGAATACTGGACTGAGTTGCTGTGCCCGCCTCCAGGGGATCTTCCTGATTCAGGGATTGAACCTGTGGTTTCCTGGGTCTTCTGCATAAAGAAGAAAGAAAGAAAGAAAGAAAGAAAGTCGCTCAGTTGTGTCTGACTCTTTGCAACCCCATGGACTGCGGATTCTTTACCCACTAAGCCACCTGAAAAGCCCAATTTACAGCTTGCTGCTGCTGCTGCTGCTGCTGCTGCCAAGTCACTTCAGTCGTGTCTGACTCTGTGCAACCCCATAGACGGCAGCCTACCAGACTCCTCTGTCCCTGGGATTCTCCAGGCAAGAATACTGGAGTGGGTTGCCATTTCCTTCTCCAGTGCATTAAAGTGAAAAGTGAAACTGAAGTCCTTCAGTCATGCCTGACTCTTAGCGACCCCATGGACTGCAGCCTACCAGGCTTCTCCATCTGTGGGGTTTTCCAGGCAAGAGTACTGGAGTGGGTTGCCATTGCCTTCTCCGAATTTATACCTTAGCAAAACCCAAAGAGGCAGATATTATCATTATCTTCATTTTACAAAGGGGAAACTTTCACAGGTTGGGTTCCCTGAGAAGCCAACTCAAGAGGAAATTCAGAGTACAGAATGTTCATTCATTCATTTCAGACACAGTTTGGTCTCAACATGGACTAAGTCCAGTCCACAATGCTTTAGAAGGCCCCTTGCTAAAAAATCAATAGATTTCACTCAAATAAAGAACCCATCTTTCTTAACTGCAGTCAAGGGTCACTGACTATATTATAGCTTTCTTTTATCCACAGATTTAAAGACAGTCCTCAGAGAACGGCAGCAGCCTTTGAGGTAGCTAGAAATAAGGGAGGTAAGCTGGTCATTTTGGGTCGCCTTGGCCATGGGCTCAGTTCCAAGGATATGCTGGGGGAGAGAAGTCTAGGGGACTTCTCTTAGGACAAGGTTTTTGGAGTAGAGATAGTTGGGCCTTATTTGGGTTGTTTTCTCTACCTTAATTCTGAACACTTTTCAATAACACTTAAGGAAGCCTCAAATCTAACTCTCAACTTCACAACCAGAATAAAAAGTTAATGGACTACAAAAACTTTTGAGAACAGTTTCAAATTATTGTTTCTGATGCTCCCTACCTTATATTCCAAATCCCACAAAGAAATCACTGTGAAGTTGTTCTTTTTTATCAGCTGCCTTCAACAGGCATAAAACTGAACTGATCTCCTACACACCCAGTCTCCCAAACATCCTCTCCACTTGTGTTCCTTATCTCCATGAAGGACCCATCAGCTTCCTAAACCAGAACCTGAGTATCATTTGTATTTGGGACGTCACCTTTTCCCTTTCCCAACTAATTTTTAAGTCCTAGTCATTCTACCTTCCAAATTATCCAGAAGCTATCCATTGCTCCCCAATTTCACTGCTTCTTCCTTAGTTCTGGCTTCTCTGGTGGCTCAGGAGGTAAAGAATCTGCCTGCAATGCGAGAGACCTGCATTCAGTCCCTGGGTTGGGAAGATCCCCCTGGAAAAGGAACCGCTACCCACTACAATACTCGAGTCTGGAGAATTTCGTATATGTATAGTCTATGGGGTCGCAAAGAGTAGGACACGATTCAGCGACTTTCACTTTCCTTAGTTCAGGGCATTATCTTTTGCCAAAACGCCTTCAACAGCCTATGTGGTTTTCCTGCCTTAGTCTTCTTCCTTCTTTATTCATTCGCTATACTGCAGCCAGAGTAATTTTTTAAAAACACAAATCTGATAATGTCGTTCTACAGTTTAGAATCTTTCAATACGAAAGATTTTAAAACTTCCTAATATAGTATATTAGGATCTGAATGATTTGGCCGCTGCATGCCTCCACAGTCTCATCCCCACACACCATGCCCTCTGTTCGGCCATAATGAACTTTCAGTTCCTTGAACTCAACTTTTTCTATTATCGCTGTCTTTGACCAAACGTTTCTCTGCTTGAAATACCCTTCCCTCTACTCTTTTTTTTGGGTAAAGCAGATGCATCCTTCAGGTCCCAGATCAGTTGTCACTCGCACAGCCCAGGTAGGCAGGCTTCGTTCCACAACAGGTGTCCTCAGCGTGGTCCAGACAATTTGTCTTTCAGGCGGGCGGCCCTAACGGTGCCCTCGAGACTCCATCAGTGTCGGACAGTCGAAAGGCTCCTTAGAGCAGACCCAGATGCTTGCGGCTCCAGTAGGCAGCACATGAAGCTTCGGCCCCACAGCAGAGACACACCCAGAGGTTCCAGTTGCGGGCGCTGGGTACGACACAGTAGTTCACCGCCCGGAACCCAGCCGGGTGTCCCCGCCTCCCACGCTGCGTCGAGGGGGGGAGGGGCGGGGCTTTGGGCGCCGGCGAACGGCGTGCGACNAACCCAAGACAGGCAGGTCATGGTGGAGAGGGAGATGTGTATAAGAGACAGATTTTTTTCTTTCTGGCCATAACCACTGTCCCACCAGGGAATTTCCTATTGTTACTTTGTTTGCTTTTCCTTCCCTCTATATCTCTATATATGGAAACAAATGGGCAACTTGTCTGTTGATAATTAGATATCACTACAATTACTTTAACGGAGAAGGCAATGGCATCTGACTCCAGTGCTCTTGCCTGGAAAATCCCATGGACAGAGGAGCTTGGTGGGCTCCAGTCCATGGGGTCGTGAAGAGTTGGACACGACTGAGCGACCTCACTTGGAAATGGCAACCCACTCCAGTGTTCTTGCCTGGAGAATCCCAGGGACAGAGGAGCCTGGTAGGCTGCCGTCTATGGGGTTGCACAGAGTCGGACACGACTGAAGCGACTTAGCAGCAGCAGCACAATTACTTTAAAAACCACAACACTGATTTTGAAAATTTTACCGCAAATACCTCATTCAATGAATCTAAATGTGTTTCTATCACCAGTAGATTATGTTTCAGTGAAGATAATTATTAGAAATTCATATTTCTTTTAATAAATTAAAAAGCTTCATTAAACACCTTTAACTTCCCATTTCCCCATACAAACATCCTCCTTTCCAATCAAGTATTCCTTCTTCAAAAATCAGTTTTGAGTACACCTCTGTACTCAATATGGAACTTTCCCATATTAAATCCATTCTATCTTGATCAATTCATCACTTTAACTTCTATAGAAATTTACAAAAATTAGTAGATTGCCAATCAATCCACAAATAATTACTGGGCATCTATAACATGCTTAGTAACGTGGAGAAATAGAAAAAAGCTATAAGACATGATCCCTTCCTCCAATAGGCTTATAGTCTTATTGAAGAGAGAAGATTTATACATGGAAATATTTGTAAACAATACAATATTTGATTTATTTTCCATCTTAAATAAATGTTCATTTTATTTATCATAAAGGAAACTCTCCAAAATTCCATTTCCCAGAACCTGAATCTGCCTTGCTGAGGACAGAGACTTGAAATGAATTACTTTGTCACAAAGATAGGCCTTGACCTGAGCTTTGAATAGAAGCTTCCCCTGCTGAGTAGAGAAAGAAATTGTATTTCAAGTGGGGAAGTTTTGTCTCTGGGATGCTTTAAATGCAAACTTTCCCAGAAACAGAAGTAGACTAGATGGCCACGAAAGATCCTGTTCTGTTTAGTGAATTTAAGTAAACAAGATGTAAGCATCAGATACTTAAACTTATACAAGTCATATTGGAGTTACAACCTTAAAACTGTGGATCCTGTACTTGTAAGATTTGAGTGTGACCAGTTGTTAAGGGTAAGCACAGCTCTGAGTATATGTTGGAATTCATACATAAACTCAGAATTAAAAAGCAGGCTACTCGGGTCAGAAATAAATGTCATTCAAATAGAGGCTCTAAGCTGTTATTTCCCTTCTTGTGTTTGTCTAGATTTAAACTAGGTAATCCATTTTGTAGGTAGTGTTTTATATGAAGCCAGTAATATACCTTCCTTCAAGTGTCCTGGCTTAGGCCAGCATTATAGACTAAAGAATTGCTTGTGGAACTAGAAAAGCTATCTGCTGCAATTGATAGAACTCAAGACTTGGAGTCAGAAGACCTGAATCTGGGTCACAGATCTCCACCTTCCTGATAAATGTACACAGTAACATCCATTCTAAGCAGTTTCTGGGAGGAGTAATTAGAAGAATCTGTCAGATCGACCAGTATTCTACAGTTGGAGTCTGTCTAGATGGATTGCTACAGTGCCTATTAAATGTTAAATATTTTGAATTTCATCTGGCATGGTGAAAACAGTTAAGAGCTTTGCCCACCTTTAGCAGAATCTATGTAAACCAATCTTACTCTTTGCTCCAAGCAGAGAAATGACTGTAGGCTACAGCACAGGGGCCCTGTTATTCTGGAAATGAACATCTCCTGAACCATGATGGTTTTGAGTTTTTAGGGGTAAGGTAAACACAGAGGTGAATGTTTGGGGGTTTGGGAGCAATATCATTAGGCTGGACTGCATGGTTCTCAATTTTGGCTGCTCATAAATTCACCTAGGAGGTTTTTAAAAATACTTGCGCCTACAGCAAAGGAAACCATTGACAAAACAAAAAGACAACCAACCTACTAAATAGGAGAAAATATTTGTAAAAGATATGACTGATGAGTTAACAGCCAACATATAAAACAGGTAAAACAACATTAAAAAAAAAAACCCCAATTAAAAAATGGGTAGAAGAACAAAACATATTTTTCCAAAGAAGACATGCAGATGGCCAACAGGCCCATGAAAAGATGCTCAACATCACTGTTCATTAGGGAAATGTAAATCAAAACCACAATGAGATATCACACCTGTCAGAGTGACTGTCATCAAAAAGAACATAAATAACAAATATTAGGTAGGATGTGGAGAAAAAGGAACACTTGTACCTGTAGATGGGAACATAAATTGGTATAGCCACTAGGCAAAACAGTGTGGAGATTTCTCAAAAAGCTAAAAATAGAATTACCATATGACCCAACAATTCCACTCTTGGGTACATAGCTGAAAAAAACAGAAACACTGATTTGAAAAGAGACATGCACCCAACATTCACAGTATTACTCACAAGAGCCAAGACATGGAAGAAATCTAAGTATCCATCAGTAGATATATCTATATCTATCAATACTTATATACATAAATTGATTCAATTGTGTGTATACATATACACAATTGAATAGTAGTTAGCCATAAAAAAGAATGAAATTTTTCCATTTGCAGCAATATGGATGGACTTCGGGATGGAGGTCGGAGCGGTGACCAAGAGGAGCTACCCCGCGTCTGAGCTCAGTGGAAGCTGGGAGGAGCTACCCTGCGTCCGAGGTCAGGGGCGGCCGGGAGGAGACACCCTGCGTCGGAGGTCAGGGGTGGCCGGGGGGAGACACCCCACGTCCGAGGCCAGTGGCGGCGGGGAGGAGATACCCCGCTGCTGAGGTCAGGGGCGGCGAGGAGGAGACACCCCGCGTCCGAGCACAGGGCAGCGGCTGGGAGGAGCTACCCCGCGTCCCAGGCCAGTGGCTGCAGGAGGAGACACCCNGCAGGAGGAGAAGGGGACGACAGAGGATGAAATGGTTGGATGGCATCACCAACTCAATGGACATGGGTTTGGGTGGACTCCAGGAGTTAGTGATGGACAGGGAGGCCATCACTGCATGTTGCAGTCCATGGTGTGGCAAAGAGTCAGACACGACTGAGCGACTTAACTGAACTGAGACACATGAAAATTCTGCATGTCACCTGAGATCTGCCTGATGAAAATACTTCACAAATATATCTCCCCTTCCAATTGGTCTTCAGTGTCACCACTCTAGTCTAAGCCAGGATCATCCCATTTAGACTCCTGCAATGCCCTTTCAACTATCCCTTGCTTCCTCTTTCAATCTCTTCCTGTATTTCCTGAATCTATGCTCACTGGGTTCAATCCATGCCTCACTGGCTTCATTTCAGGTGCCTGAATAGACCTGGTCTATTTCACGGCCTACTCCTCCATCCAGATGGTTTGTACACACTCTCGCCTGGCCAACTCCCAGTTATCTCATCACTTTCTGAGTTCACCTTCTCTGATGACCTACCCTCTCCCTCCGCCACACGCACACAGGCTATGTCAGTATGTGATTTAGATTCTTAGACTCTCTAAATCTAAGACTGCTACACTGTGCTTACAGAGCGTTCTTCAGTTTGTAATTTTATATTCACTTGTGTAATTCTGTGTTTACCTCTCTCTCCCCAACTAGGTGGTAAGTTCACGGACACAGGACTTGTTCTGTTTTGATAATCACTACATTTCTACCACCTTCCACAGAGTCCAGCACCTATTTGTCACTCAACAAATACAAGCTGAGTAAATGAATGACTGAGAACAGCTCAAGGCCATCTTCTCCCATGAAGACTTCCTCACATGCCTAGGTGACAGAGATACTTCTCTTTTTGAATATCCAGTAGCATTCCTGTTTATGACACCTAATTTTTTCCTGGATGATGCACTGTGCTGTATTTTCTAAATATTTCTTATTTTTATTTTTCTAATCTGATTCTTTTAAGGATGGGATCTGGTCTCCAGCTACTTCTAGAATCCAATTTCTGTCCATGTTTCCCTCACTGCCTATAGATTCACTGGCCTCCTAGTTGGTTCTCATCCTTGACTCACCCTTACTCAGAGACTTAGCATTTGCTCTTCTCATCTGGAACACTCCTCTCTCAAATACTCAAATGATTCCCTCCTACTTCATTCAGCTTCACTCAAAGGTGAAGCTTCACTCCTCAGACAGACTTTGCCTCCTCTCTAATAACTGATCTTGCTTGGTTGTTCTTGCCAGCTCTTATCACTGCCTCCCATTATATAGTACACATTCACACACTTGTCTATTATCTGGTTCCCTCTCCAGAACACAGGCTGTGAGGATATGAGAATTTTTCTAATTCATACAAGATACTTGGCACAGGACCTGGCATATAATATTTATGTACCTAGCATATAAATATCTATTAAATGACTGAATACCAACTCCAATTAGAGTCCAAACTCCACGGCAGATTAAAAAAAATAAGCAGTAGATTTTAGCTGTACTTGATCACCCAATATGAGATCAGAATTATGCTGGCAGTTAAATATTCAGTTTGGGGGGAGATAAGAATCATGTCCATAAAAGTATCAAGGATAGTCTCAGAATCCATAATTATCTGAAACAGCCTGGCTTCTATCACTAGCTATTTAACTAACTCACACATCCAAAAGTGAATTCTTCTTTTAAAATTTCATGTTCTTCCTTGATAGATAAAAAAATCTAGGCTACAGACATCTCAAAATAAAACTGAGAAAAACTAGTCTGTTAATATGAGGTTGATATTTATACCACGAATCAAAACTTACAAAAAGAAGTATATATAAACTCAAATCATAACTAAAGAAAATGAAAAGTATGGAGAAGAAAAGTAGATAAAACACTAAATATGACTGGCATCTATACACTTATCATTTCATTCATCATTCTCTCTGAATAACCTAACTGCCAATTACTAAAAGAAACAAAAACACAACAACGATAGCATACATTATTTTAATAGCCTTCCCCCCCAAATTTTCAGTGTACAACCAGAAAACTCTGTTTTATACAACAAATTCAAAACACATAATTTTATCTCTGGCCTAATTTGAGAAGCTCATGCAGTTGGATATACAACTTTTTCACTGGTCCCTGGAGCTCCAAAAGTTTTCTCAGTCTTCATCTTTGCTTTTCTCACGTCTCCTTTGTTTCTCCCTTACTAAAATGAAACTTGCAGGGCCAAAGAAATGGAAAAGAACACAAGAGATCAAAGAGTACACTTTCTCTTCTCTGATATTTTTAGATGAGCTATGAAATTTTGTTTACAAATGGTCTTTTTAATTCCCATCATGATATGGAAAAGTAGAAAGCAGAATAATGAAAAAAAGTATCAGTGTCAAAGCCTAAAAAAACACTATCCCCAAATATTATCACATAAACGTAAGGGATTCAATATATGAGTCTGGGGCACACAACCATTCAATCCATAATATGCACCATGAGGCACATATGCCATCTTGTTCTTCCAGTCATTATATAACATATATTCTAAGAATATAAAAATCTAAGGTCCGAATAACTTCAATTGCAAAAATATGTGTGTATATATAAACATCTAGCCCAGTTCCTTCATAAAATTTAATAAACATTAATTAAACAATGACTACCATATCCTCATTTTGTAGGTGACACAGAACCACAGAAGTGAAGTTTTGCTCCAGGTGAAAAAGGTACTTGATGACAAGGTCTAATCTGCTGATTACGAGTCCAGTGCTCTTCCCAATAAACCACACTATCCTTCATGGGTATGAATGCATTACTACATGTCAGTCAATAGAACATATCATAACCCTGGGTCATATTAGAGTTTGAGGGGTGAGCCCTTGGCTCTCTACTACCAAATTCAGAGAACAAACAGCTTGCTCTGAAAGAAGGAGGTCAAGCGACTGATCCCTATCCCAAGACACTACAGAGGGTTATGCTGGTAGGCATGCCCAATGCAACTGAAGAGGACTTCGAGCCAGTTCCTTAAAATCAATTAAGAACTCAGAGCTGCTGTTGGAAGGTCCAGGATCAAGCTTGTTTAGGGTAGAATGGGAAACACATGATTGCCCAAGTCCCAAAGAACCCAGAAGCCATTTTAAATGGAGACAGACACCAGACTCAATAGGGCTGGCCAGCACTGGGGGAAGTTCCTGAGAGTATCTGACACAAAAAGATTGAGGGTATCTTTCAAGGGCTTGCAAAAGGCATGAGCAAGACCCAAAATGAGAGTGACAGCAGCAGACGCCTGGTTAGCCTCACAAACTGGGAACACTGGTCTCAGGTTTTTCTTTCAGAGCACTTGCCTTGATTGTATTCCTTTAATTATGTAATTATATGGTAATGTCCATCTTCCCAGCCAGACTATAACCCTATGAGGTCAGGAGTGGTTTCTATTATCTTCAAATTTTTCCCAGCACACCACTAGTAGTATCTGATACTACTACATAAGATTAGTATCTGATCCATAGTCACTGCTCAGCAAATGGCATCTATTTGAGGAAAAGGAGTATCAACTATCTTTTGATAATATACTTGGGATGAATACTTCACAGGCTAGAAAAAGGATAGAAACTTAGTCTTTCATTATATTCTTCCTGGAGCAATCTGTCTCAAATATGATGCAGCAGGAAGCCCTGAAATGGGTAAAATCTTGGATAATAATAATAACAACAGTAATAATACAAAACTCTAGTTTGCATCTTCATAGCTCTTTATTCTTAACATTTGGTTCAGTTCAATTCAGTTGCTCAGTCGTGTTCGACTCTTTGCGACCCCATGAACTGCAGCACGCCAGGCCTCCCTGTCCATCACCAANGGGTGGGGGGGCGGGAGAGGGAGGCCGAGAAGGTGCTGGCTGTGGAAGATGAAGTTTTTCAGACGAGGGTGTGAACAGAGTGAAGGGCAACCTCTCCGTGCTTGGCGAAGAATACTTAGCTGTGGACACGAATCTACTTGGCAGCTAGGGTGCTTTGTGTTTGTTAAGGGTCCCCATTGAGATGTCAGACCCAGGAAAGCTCTTGGGAGGGGGAAAGTGGGCATAAGTGGAGAAATATCTAGGGCGGCATGGAGGCCCTTTTCATGCAGCATCCCAGAATTCTTTCTACTTGAAAGATGTTCAGGAGCCATTGAAACTAACTTTACTGTCTCACTGTCTTGGGGTTGCTTGAACTGTTTATATGCTCTGGTAGATACTATAGGGAGGAACCTGTCCTTTGTAGCAGTGCTCCAGTGATAACAGAAGATTCAAAAAAAGTTTTCCCCCATGTTTAGTGAACAAATTATATACAGAAAGGATATGCAAGAGGTAGTAGTTCTGTAAGTTGAGTAGAGTACTGAACTTAGAATCCGAAATTTTTGAGTTCTAGGCTGTGCTGTTTTCTAGCTATGTATCTTTGGCCATAACTGTAAAGTCTAGATAAAACATCAGCCTTGTGTATCTGATTAGGTTATTACAAAGGATTGAGTATTTGTAAGAATTAATTGATACAAGCACCTGAAAACTAAAGCTTTTCTACAGATGGCTTCTTGGGAATCCTCTGTATTAAGTCAGAGGTCTCAGGACTTAAATATTAGGACATGAAAGGGGAGGACTTTGAGAAAGAGGGACTGGAGAGGTGTTGAAGAAAAGACGGCTCGTTTGAAAATGGTAGTATGGAGGTAGGAGATGAGGAAGTAGTGGGGCCTGTGGAGAAGTATCAGAGGGATAGAAACCTTGTTATGGGATAGAAAGTGAACGGTAAGGTGAAAATGTTCACAGGAAAGACTCCTGAAATATGTAAAAATATATTCTTGACTGTAAAAGTTTGGTTGATTAGTTTAGACTGGCACTTAGGATTAGAACTTAAAAAACATCTATTTCCTAATTTTAAAATGTAGGTACTTCTGATGATAACATCAGTTACCATTTACATAGGGCCTGGGGTGAACTTCCCTAGATCAGGAAGATCCCCTGGAGAAGAAAATGGCAACCCACTCCAGTATTCTTGCTTGGAAAACCCCATGGACAGAGGAGTCTGGAGGGTTCCCGTCCATAGGGTCGCGAAGAGTCAGACACGGCTGAGCGACTGGGGTGAACAATCACCTGTGCGTTGTGTGTGCTTAGTCGCTCAGTGATATCCGACTCTTTGAGACCCTGTAGCCCTGGAGAAGGAAATGGCAGCCCTCTCCAGTATTCTTGCCTGGAGAATCCCATGGGCAGAGGAGCTCGGCAGGCTCCAGTCCTTGGGGCCACACAGAGTAGGACACGACTAGGCGACTGAGGACAGACTGTAGTCCATTAACCTCCTCTGTTGGTGGAGTTTTCCAGGCAAGAATCCTGGAATGGGTTTCCATTTACTTGAGGGGATCTTCCTGACCCAGGTATCAAACCCTCATCTCCTGTGGCTCCTGGATCGCAGGTGGTTTCTTTACCCGCTGAGCCGTCCAGTCACTTCAGTTAAGTGCTTTGCTTACATTGTCAGGTTTTCAAATTCTGATGAAGTAGGTGCCATTTCCCCCATTTTAGATATAAGAAAAATGGAGCTTGAAGATATAATTTACCTAGATTCACACAACTTGGTAGTAGAATTTGAACCCAAATCTGTATGACTGCAAGGCCTATGCTCTTTCTGTTTTTCATATTGCAAAATGATGTTTCATAGCCATTTTCTATGTTACTCAAATGCATGTTTGTAAAGTATCTTGAATAGAGGAAATTGATACATCAGTTTAAAAGATGATTTGGGGGGCTTCCTTGGTAAAGCACTCTTAAGACATCTGTTCTGATGATAAATGAACTAAGCTGTAAATTATTCTGTCTTTGATTTTTTCTCACAGAAGCCTGACAAATAAAATGAGTAGAGAGCTTCCTTTTGTAGCAGAAAGATTTTTCCTTATCCACAAAAAAGTTTTTTCAAAGTGGAAACTGAAGGGATTACAACTTTAAACCAAACTTTGTCTATTTGTAAAAAGAAATTAGCATAAAATTTGTAAGTAATACCTAATACATTTTAACAGCAATTTCACCTTTCTCCTTTTCAACTCATTGGCATTCTTTTTATCAGATGGGAACCGGATCAAAATCCCCATTTCCTGTGCATCCTAACAGGCGTCAGTGCCTTCTTTCTATTCAGCCCTGTGCGAGGCTTTCAGAGGAATCAAAAAGTTCTATGTTTTCTAGAAGTTTTCCCGGAGATCTTGAGCAGAAGTTCAAAGTCAGCCTGGTTTTGTGGTCTTTAGGAATCCTCAGAACAAAGTTAATGCCTTCTGGGCCTTACCTCACCAAGATGCGTTGGTCTACTCCATCTGTTTCTTGGTCTTCATCATATTTGCTGTCTAATGAGCAGGCCTTGTGGAAAAGAACAAACCATGACAAATCTCTGAGTGTCAAGTGTGAGAATGGAGCACAGTTAGTAAGGAAATCTTTTGTCTATGAGTTTTCCAAGTGGGAATCTAAGCCATTATGTCAAATATTACCTCCAAATTAGTCTTTACTGAAGGTGAGGCAGGTCAGCCTTCTACACTGGTTTTTCCTGGTGGTGAGAGAAAGAACATGTATGTATGAAACTGCTTGGGTTGCTTGTTTAAGATGTATTTTGCAGGGGCTCCCATCCCAGACGTACTGAATCAGAAGATTCTCAGGGGACTCTATCCTCTGAGGTAAAATACGGCATTTTACCAGTTATAGTCCAGGTACTTATTTGTGTTAAACACTGAGACCACTGTCTGTATGCAAGTTAATCTTTTTCATAAGACACTATAAGTAATTTGGGAGAGAAATAGCTTCCTGTCTCAGCCATAGTGTGTGTGCACACATAACCAGAGGAACTTAACAGATGTTTAAGGTGGCAAAGCAGCTGGTTTTTCTAATCTCTGAAGCCATTTGAATTGTTGGGATGCTTTTTTTGAGGCCTGTTTATTTTTTCCCTTTCTTCTTGGTGGGAAGAGGTATGTAGTAACTGAATTGGAGTTCTTTGAAATTTGTTTTAACTTTCAAAGGTTTTTAAAACTCAGACCTTTGAAGGATTCATTTTAACATCTGACCTGATAGTGACCTTATTTTTTATGTTGGCCACACCTTTTTTTCAACATCTTAGAATTGCAAATCATGGAGTTATTGCTTTTGGTGCTTCTTGGGAAAAAAATAACACAATTTGAGCCAAATCTACCCCACCATGTACCTATATGAAGATAATATGTCACTCTTTTGGAATAATATTTATGCATTGGGTCCTGTAACATGAAAAGCATCCAAGATAAGAAAGGAATCAGAAGTTGTCTATTCAAGTCAGTACAACTCAGTGTTTATAACAAGAACCTTACTCTGCCTTTTTCAAGGAAAAAAGAAAAGCTACATGTAGTTATTTTGTAGTTTTCATCTTTATTTGAAATGATGGTAATTGTGTTATCCTGTTCTCTTTGCTCATGCTACTTGAAGTAGCCATAAATTAAACTTTTTTTAAAAATAGGCCCCTAAGTATTTTGTAGGAATTATTTTTAGACATTATGTGTTTAAAATATCATTCTTATAAAGTATCCTTCCACAAATCTTTCACATAAAAGTTGGGAAATTTAGAAGTGCTTCTTATTAATATAGTCTTTTTCTTTTTTTTTTTTTCAGTGGCAGGTCTTAGTTGTAGCACATGGGATCTTCAGTCTTCATTGAGGCATGCAAACTCTCAGTTGCTGCATGTGAACTCTTAGTTACAGCATGTGGGATCCAGTTCTCTGACCAGGAATCAAACCCAGGCCCCCTGCATTGCGATCACGGAGTCTTAGCCACTGGACCACTAGGAAGTCCCTAAAGTCTTTTTTCATGAGTCAGAGCAGTTTGAAGTCTAGGATGAAGTTGTGAGAAGTGTCAGTGTTAACTTATGTAGTTTTTAAATTTGTGTCATGATGTCGTATCTCACCTGATGTAACTCATCTGCCAGTTTCACTTGACTTTCCTTTAGAAATAGTGCAGGGAAGGTTGAGTCCAGTGGGAGCCATAACAGGCTTTTAGGAAAAATTGAAAACCTGTCTTTCAACAACCCTTCTCTTGGTTTGTACTTATTTGCTCCCTTCCTAAGTTCCCCAAAAGGAAAGATTTTTTTCTTTTTTTTTTTTTTTTAATCTTTCAACAAATGTGTTACACAGTGCTAGACAATAAGGCTATTGGATGAACAAAATGGAAGCAATTCCCGCCTTCCAGGAGCTGGGAGTAGGGGAGCACAGAGGGAGGGACAGGTGCTGAAATTGCTCAGAGAGTCATTTCCTTAGATTTGTGTTACATCTTAGGAAGGAAGAACAAAGATGCTGTGACAGTTTGACCTGGGACCCAGTGCTAGCCTGATGGGAGTGACGTTTAAGCTGAGACATGGAATGTGGATTAGGGACAAGGAGATAGGTGACTGAAGAGTACAGTGACGTGAGAGTGTTCATGGATGAGGAACCAAAATGTACAAAACCGTTGAGGCAGGAAGGACTTAGCACCCTCATGAAACTGAAAGAAGCAGAGTGACTACGACATCACTAGTTGGAGAGAGAGTGGTCCAAGTGAAGCTGCAGAAGTAGTCTCTTTGGATTCTTTGAAAATGGAAAAACCAGTTTAGTGGATCACAACCAGTATTAAAAATAAAAACAAAATTGAATCAAATAGAAAAAATAATTGTATGTCAGACTTAGTAAAGATAAGTATGTTTCATAAAGATATTGTTTCATAAGGTATAATTTATCTCTCTGTGGGCTGAGGTTGAAAAGAAGTTTTAAGCCACTGGCAGGATCAGGTCAGCAATATTCAGGACTGTGAACTCTATTCTGAGGGTAATGAGAAACCAGTGGAGGATTTTAAGCTGGAAGAGGTGTTCCTCTTTGTCTTTTGAAAAGTTTTCCCAGACTGACATGTGGAGAGTAATCTAGAGAAGGGACACCAGTTAGGTGGCAGATAGAGGAGTCCAGGTGAGAGATGGTGGAGAGGGTAAGTTCCCCTAGAATGGAAGCTCCCAGAGGGCAGTGGAGTGTCCCTGCAGCTAGAACAGGGTCTGGCCTGCTGTCTGTGCCTTGTCAGTATTTGTTGAATGAATGCCTAACGTGGACCGGTGTAGTTATAGACACGGCAGAAAGTGGATTCAATAGGACAGAGTATTCACGCTATGAAACTGTGAGTTTGATGATTGATTGGATGCTGGAGGTGAGGAATGTTCTGGCATGAGATAGGGAACCTTGGAGGAAGATCACGTTTAGAGGTGAAGAGTATATGTTCAATCTTAGATGTGTAGAGATTAAAATTGTCTTATGAGACTCTCAAGTGGAAACATTGTAGGTAGTTGAAAATAATGCCTGCCTGACACAGTAGACAGTAAATCTTTGCTGAGTAAGCAAATGCTGCTTGTGGCATGTCCATGGTAGAAGGTTAGATTCTAACTTTTCTTTATAGTAGGTTTGCTTAGAGATAAAAGGGACACTGTCAGATTGGGAGTTCTTACTCTAGCCTCTGCTATAATACTGATATCTCTTCTATAAGGCCCAACGTGCATTAGTTAGAAAGTATTCAAAGAGGGAACCAATTATAAATAAGTAACTGTAATAGAATTTTTTAAAGATTTTTATGTACTTTTTATTTTGATTGTGTTGAAAGCTGATTTTATTCTATCAATTCTGTGGCAGTGTGGGCATTCACATAGCACAGTATTTTCTCTATAACTGCAATCACTTTGCTGGTAATTGGAAGAAGTTGCCACAGTTAGCTCCAGTCATGCAATATGTAAAAGAACGTTATCCTGTCGCTTCGGAATTACTTATTCTGTAGGGTTTTTTTGTTTGTTTATTGGTTTGGTTTGTTTTCTTTTGTTTTTTAATTACAAAAACAGTGCATGCTTGTTGAAACAGTTCTAGCAAAACAATGGGACATACATGTATGTACAGATACATGTATGGCATACATGTATCCCACAGACGTGTGTACACAGTGGCTGTGTTCCTTATTCTTTAAAAATAACTGATGTCCACTGTTGGAATGATGTTCTTCTGTCAACAATTTTGATATGAAAAAATAGGAATTAATCTCAGATTTACACCTCTGTGAATTATTACTCTTTACTCAGCATCTCTCAAGTCCTCCCACTTCCCTGTGTCCCTATGGCTACTTCAGCTGTCCAGGCCACCATCCATTCTGATTACCCTGTTGTGGACCCCTCGGTACTTCTTCCCTGGCCCTCTAGTCTATTCCTGTTAGTCAGAGTGCTCTTTTAAAAACCCTCTCGGGGATGGTTACTTCCCTAGCTTAAAATCATTTGATGAAGGCTCCCCACTGCCTTCCAATAAAATTTGTTCTCCTAATCCTGCTTTATAAACCTGGGAATGATGTGGTTTCTTCTCGCCTCTAACCTGCCTCATTCCGTCATCCCCCACCCCTTGCCTAAGAAGCTCTAGTCCCACTGGTTCCCTTTCTGTTCTTTGGTTAAGCCAAGCTGTTGCCAGGTTCAGGGCCTTATCTATTCTCTCTGTAGACTTCTCTCCAGAAGACTGCTGCACCCCTGTCTCCTCTCACCAGGTTTCTAGTCTCAGCCTAAATAAATACCATTGCCTCAAAGAAGCAATCACCCTATTGCAGATGGGTGTTCCATCCACTTGATAACCACCTTCTCAGCACTTATTACTAGATATAATTGTTTCTTTATCTATTTGTTGTCTCTCTCCCTCACTTGATTTTATTTATTTTAAAAATTTCATTGGAGTATAGTTGATTTATAGTGTTGTGTTAGTTTCAAGTGAACAGCAAAGTGAATCATATACCCCCTCACTTGGTTTTCAGGTCTGTGAGATCAAAGGATTATGTATCTTCATGACTATCTACTCAGAACTTGGTATATAGTAGGTGCTGATAGCAGGGGAACTATTAATATCTGTCCCGGCTTGCCAGGAACTGAGTTTCCCAGAATTCAGGACTTTCAGTGCTAAAACCAGGACAGTCCTGAGCAAATCAAAATGTCTGGTCACCCTAATTGGCAGTAATCACTTATATCAGTTGTATTAGTGGAATGAATAAGTGAAAAATACGTGCTAATTAACTACTAGAAAAAAAAAACCTCTGAGGTTTATCCATATGGGCTTTTATTCTCCTTATCTGGGGTACAGAATGTGTATCCCACTTTCATGTGATCATGGGAGGTTTGACTAAAGAGATGAGACTTAATTTCCTTTGAGTAAGGGGAAGCTAAATTGCTTTATTACAAGCTGATCCCAACATGGCATCACAAAAAGCTCATTGTGAATGATGGGGTAGGGGACGTCAACCCTCAGGTTTATGAATCTTGACATATTGATGGATTAAAATTTTAACCAAAATAATACCATTTAAATAAATATTGCCTTAATGTAGTTAGGCTTGCTTTGTTAGGGTCTGAGTTTTGGCCACCTAGTTTAGTGTTAAATATCAAGCAGTGTTAATGACACTCCTCTGGAAGCCAGATGTGGCATCCTACACAGCCTTACCTGTGGTGTGTTGGGCATTGGCATTACTCTCAGCAGATCTTTAGTTCAGCTTCAATTTGATAAACCATGCTGGCACCCTACACTGCCATGGCATCCTAGAGGAATCCCGAGAAAAGAGGTTTTCACTAGCTGTGATGAAATACAAAGAGGATGGTGAGAGAACCAATGGACACACACCAACATCTTAACCAGTGTGGCACAGTGAAGTGGGCCTGGCAAGAGAGAGCTGCAGGTGGATCTACCCCCATGCATGAATCAGTTTTAAACTGGCTTTTGTGAGTATTGGTGTTAGATAATCCACCCTACAGGTAACAGATCTCTGTGTGTGTGTGCTGTATTGGCAAGACCTTTCTGTTGCACGTTAGTGTGTTCAGCTGATTTATGAGCCCTCAGAATATAAAGGACTCAACTGTGAAGAGTAGCCTTTCACACTTTTTAATGTCTTTGCTGTCTCTGTACTGTTGATACGGTATTTAATGCTGTAGAAGAAGGACTGTGCCTGTCAGATGCAGTTGTCCACTAATGAAGAGCCATTTGCTAGGTTTTTATCTTTTATTTACTTATTTATTGTTAAATTTTTATTGGGGTATATTTGATTTACAGTGTTGTGTTAATTTCAGGTTTATAGCAAAGTGAATCAGTAATACATACGTTCACTCTTTTTTAGATTCTTTTCCCATATAGGTCAGTTACAGAGTTTTGAGTAGAGTTCTCTGTGCTATACAGATAACTTACAACGGTTCTTATTAGTTGTCTTAGTTTTCTAATATTATGTGGAATCTCTTTAACAGGAAGACAATATTAACATCGTAACACTTTAGTTACAGTAACTGTTAATGCATATCTACTGCTTGTAATAGTCTTGTGTTTCAGGGAAGAATTTGATTGCCAACATATCCAAATCCATGTTAATAATGAGTTGGTATTATTATAAAACAGAATTCTGTTGCATTTGTGAACCTCAAAGGGTCAGGAAAAAATTACTAATAAATCTTTCCAATTTTATAAATTTGCATGAAGGTAGTGTGGAAAAAAAATAATAGTAAAGGCCATACACAAATTACCATATAACTCGGCATTTATCCAAGTGAAATAAAAACTAGTATTTACATGAAAACCTGTACATGAACCAATAGTTGCCCCAAGCTGTAAACAATCCAGAAGTTTTTCAACTGGCAGATGGGTAAAGTGTGGTGTATCCATACAATGGAATATTACTTAACAATAAAAAGAAACAAACTGCCTATTCCTGTCCCGGCAACATGGATGAATCTTAAATGCATTATTCTAAAAAAAAAACAAAAACGGATTCAAAAGACTATATGCTACCTGATTACATTTATATGATATTTTATGATAGGCAGATGTATAGGGACAGAAAACAGGTCTGTGATTGCCAGGGGATGGAGGGAGGGAGATAAAGAGCACTAACTTCCTGAAAAGGCTGAAGATCATACATACTCTACTTCTTCATATGAAAGTAATGACTCCTATTGACCAGTGCAAATTACAGCAAAATTTGGAGGGTGTGATGGGACTGTCCTATATCCCGTTCACAGGAGTAGTTCAGCTATATTTGTCAAACTCATAGAACTGTCCATAAGAAAGGATAAAACACACTATATGTAAATTACATACTTGTTTTTAAAAGACTATAAGCACACAAATATTGTTGCAATTCATATTTGGTCAGTAGGAGTTACCATTTTGGTATGAAAAAGGAGAGTGTTCTTATGATCTGAAGCCTTTTCAGGAAGTTAGTATGCCAGTTCTGTCTAAGGAAATGAGAAGAGTAATGTTTCATGACTGCTTATGAAGACGAGATCATGTCAGCTGTTAATCTGAGAAGGTCAGTTTCTCATTCTGGCCAAGGAGGGTATACTCCTAAAATAGAAAGAGACTGGAAAAGGAAAACAGATATTTTATAACAGTCTTTAAAAATTTTGTCTTGGCAGTTAATCTTTAGTTGTATGGCACCATCATCATCAAGGAATAATGCTACTAGTATTTATTAGTTGTATTTTTCTCTTTTTTTGGCACAAGGGAAAAATGTAAACCATAATTGAAATAGGAACTAGGATTTTATCTGTCCTGGTTTGAATCCTGACTCTATCATACATTTGCTGTATTATCTTGGGTGAATTATTTAACCTTTGCTACTACTTAGTTTTTTTTAATCTTTAAATGGGGGGGCGGTGATGATATTTACCTTAAGGTATTGTGAAGATTACATGTTAGATGCTTAGAAAAGTATCTGACATCTGGTAAGTGCAATATAATTTTGGGCTGGTATTGATATTATCCAAGAGCAAGAACCAGAGCAAGTATCCTTTTGCTGTGTTTTTGAGTGGACTGAATTGGGGAGAACTAACAGGAGAGGGGAACCATGTGAAAGAGCAAATCCTGGTTGTAGCCACAACTTAACTAAATGGCAGATCTCTTCCCCTTTAATCTCTTAAATCACCAGGACAAGGCAGAGATGGTGAATGGAAATATTCGGGTTGTCAAATTAGGATTCTGATGTAGTGGTCGGCGTACTTCCTGCTTGGCCCTGGGTTAAGCACTAGAAATATACTTTCCCCCTTCCCTGGTTTAAGCATTCAGAAAACTACCTCAGAAACTTATTGGGCTTCCCTGGTGGCTCAAACGGTGAAGAATCTGCCTGCAATGCAGGCATCCTGGGTTCGGTCCTTGGGTTGGGAAGATCTCCAGCATTCTGGCCTGGAGAATTCCATAGACAGAAGAGTCTGGCAGGCTATAGTCCATGGGGTCACAAAGAGTCGTATACGACTGAGCGACTTTCATTTTCAGAAACTTACAGTTTGTCAGCTTATTCTGAACAGTGCCACAGATGCCAGTTTTACCATGAATTTTATATATATAGTAAGAAGATGCTCAGAGTATTGGCTGTGCCACTGAGGACAGGGAGCAGATTACCTTTGTAGACATGGTCCTGAGAATCAGTACTTCTGTAACTTATAGAGGAAATTTTTGGGGTAGCCTGGGGCTTCCCTGGTGGCTCAGATAGTAAAGAATCTGCTTGGAATGGCAGAAACCTGGGTTTGATCCCTGGGTTGGGAAGATCCCCTGGAGAAGTAAATGGCAACCCACTCCAGTATTCTTGCCTGGAGAATCCCATGGACAGAGGAGCCTGGCAGGGTACAGTCCATGGGGTTGCAAAGAACTGGACACGACTGAGTGAGTAACACATATGGGGGTAGCCTACAGTTCAGTTTTCTAGTCACTTTTCCATTTCAGACATACACTTCCCATTGAGGGGACAGATTTTTTTTTTTTTTTCCCTGTGCTTTATGGCTTGTGGGATCCTAGTTCCCCTGCTCAGTGATTGAACCCAGGCCCTTGGCAGTAAAAGTGCAGTCTTAACCACTGGACCACCCAGGAATTCCCAGGACAGATTTTGAAAACATTTCTTTACCACTTAGAAGTGTGGCAATCCGACTGTTCATGTGATGAAAGTTCCCATGACGGTATTTTTTTATTGCAACCACAAAGAGGTAGAAGATATTTAGGGAAAGTGGGCATTGTAGTGTTTTTGGATGTATTTTCTCTGTAAACAAAACTCATGCGACTACTTTGCCCTCTCAGGAACTCTTGTCCCTGGCAAAGCGGAAGCGAAGTGACTCTGAAGAGAAGGAGCCACCTGTGAGTCAGCCTGCTGCCTCCTCAGACTCGGAGACGTCTAACAGCGATGACGAGGTGGGTGTGGAGGGGTAGGCCTCTGACGGGCGTTTGAGAGTCTGACAGCCTCTTTTCCTTAACCTGAGACCTTCTTGCCTAAGATCTGCAAGAACTTCTTAGGGAAAGAAAATTGCATCCGGAAAGCTCTCACATTGTGATGTTCTCTGTACTGCTAGTTACCCAGCAGGCACCTCTGCAATGCATCCGTGACCATTTTTTAGTTTTTTATTTTTAGCACTCTTAGAGAAGGGGCACAACTTGTTAGTCATCATCTCTTTTACTTTTTTGTCAACTTTTTATTCCCATTTCTATGTCAGAAAAGAAATTCTATCAAGACTGCCAAATTTTAATGAAAAATACTTTAGAAAGACAGAAAGCTTTCTTTGGGTAGACGTAATCAACATCCCCCAAAGTGGCGTCATTAGGTATTGCGGAGAAATATCCAGCTGTTCATTGTTTAAGCCAAGGTGACTTTCCCAATCTGCTGCCCACCACCAAACAAGGCCCAAAAAGATCCAGAACTTTAATGGAAGAGAGAGATTAGGGGAAAGGTCTTTGAAACACTCCTACATGTTCCTCATTTAATTTAAAATACTTTTCTTCCCCTTAGTAATTTCCTGGAGGTAGACTGAATATCACCTTTGTGTTTAATCTCTTACCCTGCAGTCTAGGAAAAAATTTTTGTTTAATTTTTGTGTTTATTTATTTCATTGTTTGGCTGTGTTGGGTCTTCACTGCTTTGTGCAGGCTTTCTCTAGTTGCACTGAGCAGAGGCTGCCATTCATTGTGCTGTCCGGGGTTCTCATTACGGTGGCTTCTCTTGTTGCTAAACACAGGGTACAGGCTTCAGTAGTTGTAGCACTTGGGCTTAGTTGCTCTGAGGTGTGTAGGTCCTCCTGGACTAGAGATCGAACCTGTGTCCTCTGCATTGCAAGGCAGATTCTTAACCACTGGACCACCAGGGAAGCTCCTTAGGGAAATATTTTTAACAGTGTACTAACAGTATCTTGTTTTAAAGCTCCACTGAAGTAAAAACAATTTTTTTTAGTATAATAAAATTTCGTTAACAGCCAGAAGAGTATTCACCAGTGCCCTGCATATGCAGATTAGGAAAGATTGCATTCTGATTGACTGTAGTGGTATTCTCTTAATCGTAAATAATTTAACAGACCTAAAATTGTTTTGACTATAAGAGGTAGTGAATGTGTGAATTTTATTTTTCGTTTCATTTATTTTTCATGGAGGAACTGTAATTCCTCTAAAATTGATAAAGTAACCCAATCTATTAGAAAAGCAGTAGGCTTTATGAAATAATTTGCTTTGTTTTTTCTATTGAAAAAAAAAAAGCAAAAATAGAACAGAAAAATCTTGAAATAATTCCCTTCCCCTGCTTACATTAACTGTTTTCATTTTCCCTGTTTTAGGAGTCAGCTGCTACAGTGTAATCCCAAATCTGTGTTGTGTTTGGAATACCTTGTAGCATGTTTATGATCTTTGTACTTCCTTAAGGAAAAAATCAGTAGCTATCCTTTGAAGCTCCATAGTACTATCATTAGATCACTTCTGAGTATGCAGTTACTACAAGGATTCCCTTCATCCTTCCGAACTGCTTCTACCAAGCGGTCAGAGTATATATCAACTCCACAGCATTAGAGGAACCCAAATATGTGCTAGGGTAGATCGAGCATCATAAACATGTCTCCAGCTTTGTCACTCTCAGCTACTTACCAACTCTTGAGTCTTCATCCTTAGAACGCTACCAGCTACTTCTGAACTTATTAGAGAAAAAGCTGACAGACAGGCTGCACTCTGTCTAGTAGGAAATGAAAGTTTGAGTAAGTTTCCCCGGCAAAGTTCTTAGCTCTTGTAGCTGCCTCCACGTCCCATCCCCCAGGCTCACTGGCTTCTTGCAGCTCTGCTCCAATCTTCTCACCCTTCACTGGAAATAGTCTCTATTTCCTGGCCATTCTGAAAGGTGCCTCTTTTTTGGTCTGCATTATCAGTTTCTGGCCCAGGCTACTAGCTTAAGCACAGAGCACTACAAAGTTAGGGTGAATATTTCATTATTTTTGACAATTAAGAAAATCCTTTTTAAAAAATTCTACCAACCACTAGAGAACTCAGTAGTATGGTAAACTCAGATTTATGGCTGCCATATACACCTCCCAACACTTTTCCCCTCCCATGTGACTCTTTTATGGTTTATTGTCATTAGCAATGATAAATACAGATAGAAAGAAGTATATTGTTCCCCTCAGATTTGCTGGAACCGAAAAATTTGTCAAGAACAACTGAGTTAGGTTAATGTGTGGTTTGTCTTAAGGAGAGACCTGCACTGACTTCAGAACAAGAAGATATCTAGCTAACTGGTAGGGGTGGGGAGGGAGATGCAAAGAAGTTATGAATGTTTCCTATCCAGAAAAAGTGGGTACAGTGGATGTTAAGTATAGGTTCAATTACGGGGACTTCTCTGGTGGTCCAGAGTTAGGACTCAGTGCTTCTGCTCCCTGGGGCACGGGTTTGATCCCTAGTGAGGGAACTAAGATCCCACAAGCTGTGTGGTATAGTTAAAAAAAAACAATCGAAAGAAAGAAAACGTTCATTTCAGGAGGGAATAGTAGAGATTTCAGTTATAGTCTCTGTTGGGAGGAGGGAATACCTAACTTTAAAGGAAGAAAATATGCTTTGGTATTGTTTTTGGTGAGTGAATTATTCTCAGTCATATCTTGGGCACATGAGAAAATAAGAAGTAGAACTCTTCCTGTAACCTTTACATTGGCCGTGCCTGGGACATTGGGAAACACACCGCAGTGGTAGTTTATAATGTTGCGTTGTGGCGTCACTTCTTGTCCCTGAGAGCGTTTGATAAGAGAAGCACCACAAGGGGTGCAGACAGGAGTGGCGGGGAAGAAAAACAACAAGCTTAGAAGGAAGAGAATTAGTGCTCATTCATGAGATGAAGTTTAAAAACAAAAAAGTGGCTGAAACAAAAGTCTTCTAGGAGGAAGAGAGTCCTAAATTGGGTAGTTCAGTCCTTTTTAGAAACATGGTGGGTCTCGTGGAAACAGATAGCTGCATCTAGGTAAGACATAAGAAGAAAGCCTAGATTTTCACTTGGGAGCAGTAAAAATCATGTTAGATACCAAGAATACCTTTTTTGTTGTTGTTCAAAGCAGAATATAACTACATTAGACAAAGTAAGGGGACATCAGACTTATGTTCTAATACCCTCAGCCTGACTGAGAATGATTATTTTAAAAAGCTTCATGTACAGCCCTGTTTTCTACACTTTTGAGAAATAAAAGCGTCTGGCCCGGCCCTGTTGTTCACTGCTTGTCAGGCCAGGTTTTTCTTCCCTAGAACTTGTGTCAGCCCTCCTGGACGAAATTCATGCTCCAGCTTACCACTTCTTCAAAACTCTGGTCTCTCTTGCTTCCCCCGATTCCACTGTTTTCTACTTTCTTTCTTCTTGAAGCTTCTTCTCCTTCTCTTTTATCCCATTAATCTTTTGGGCGCTCCCAGGTTGATCTAATTGCACTCCTATTCCACTACTTTATTTATTGCTTGCTGGCTCCAATATTTTTAATAGGACATTTTGAAAAGGATATGACAGAAAGTGAAGAGGAACTAAAAAGCCTCTTGATGAAAGTAAAAGAGGAGAGTGAAAAAGTTGGCTTAAAGCTCAACATTCAGAAAACGAAGATCATGGCATCCGGTCCCATCACTTCATGGGAAATAGATGGGAAACAGTGGAAACAGTGTCAGACTTTTTTGGGGGCTCCAAAATCACTGAAGATGGTGATTGCAGCCATGAAATTAAAAGATGCTTACTCCTTGAAAGAAAAGTTATGACCAACCTAGATAGCATATTCAAAAGCAGAGACATTACTTTGCCGACTAAGGTC